>JASDQU010014172.1:51231-63216 GCA_032191745.1 Picea mariana
TAACATGGACATTGACTTCCTTTTAGATCTAATCAAGCTAATAAATGAAAGAGAAGGAGAAAGATATGTACCTTGTTAGTGACATTTGTCTTTGCAAAGTCCGGGCTGAGCTTCGATCCTGAGCTCCCTGATAGGTCCTGCAAAACAAACAAAGATACAAAGGACTTCCTACTCTACTGATATTAGCTCAATCATAGATCCATATACTGCAGACAAACTCATATGAAACAAGCACAAGTTTGAAAGAAACAAGCCAAGCATTGATTATATTAATGAGAACAAGTAAAATTACTTACAGTCCTTTGAATGAAGGTGCAACAACTTCTTCCGGTTCTCCTTGTCCAACCCCTTTGCTCAAGTAATCTCCATTGATTGCTTTGATGGCATCTCACTCATGAGATCATAAGTTTCACATCTCCAATATATTCCATGTCAATACCTTCTTATGAGATCATAAGTTAGGTATAATTCTCAATCTCCATTGTCAATACCTTCTCATGAGATCATAAGTTAGGTATAATTCTCAATCTTCCTTGTATTTTGTCAATACCACTTATAGGATCATAAGTTTGGTATCAATCTCTAGTCTCCACTGTACCTTTCACCATGAGAAGGTCTCCTTATATAACCTTGGAGAGGTCCAACCACTTGAGAGATCTTTGGGATGAGTTGAGGATTCTTCTCCTTCAGTTGAGGATCTCCCTTAAGATCATGCCTTGACCATCTATTCGAATCCAACTACCTTCAGGAATTGAGGGATTCTTTCCTTATTTGCCTCAACAAACCCAAAATTTGCTAAAAAAAKGGTAGCGCTCCCCCAAAAGGGTATACAGGGTGCTCAAGCACTCCCCCAAAGAGGCTCAGGGAGTGCCARCACTCCCTAACAATGGGTAGAGGAGTGCTCCTCTCCAAAATTCAGTTTTTGAGTGTTTTTTCCAATGGCAAAAGGCTTGTACTTCCTGTCAAGTGATTTCTCTTCTTCCAAACTAACCTTTGAGGTGTCTTAAGTGTCTTTGTGATGTCGTTAGAGKCACGACATGGGCAAGATGGCAGTATGATGCTTATGACACTTGCAACACTTGTAGTCAAGATGCGACACTTGCAGACAAGATGCGACACTTACAACACTTGTAGTGACAACACTTGCGACACTATCAAAGTGAGTAATTTTGAGGTGTAATAGATTTCCCCCCAAAGTATGAAGTTAGAAGACGATGATGACTGAAGCACTTTTTAGACTTTTTCGAGCAAGGGTATGGATGCAGAGAAACTGAAAAAATATGCACAGAACCATCAAACAAATATTATGATATGTTTCAAAACCCAAGGCAGGCATACCTATGCTTGAGTGATAAAGACTTTTTAGGTATGGCCGCCATAAAATACATTGTGAATCCATAATTATATTGACAAAATGGTATAGCCACTACAGATATAATGTGGATCTATACTTATATGACCTGAATTGATCGTAGCCACGAATAATACACAGTGGATCTATGAGATGACAAGACATAGCCACGACCAATACAAAGTGGATCTATGTAACAGTATATGTGTCATAGTCCAAAAGAACTCCTTTGCAACTTGGGCAAAGTACATATAAGAGTGATGACTCAACCCAGGGTCTTCTTACCGATCCCAATGTAGTACGAATCTAACCATGTGAATATATGTCTTGATGTCGAACATGGTAGAAACCACTTGATTACTGGTCAATGGTGTAAGTCGTTAACAAGCGCGAGGGAAATCACCATTGATGTCAATGATTCCCAAGGTACTCTAGTACATTCTAACGAATGTGAATAGATGAGTTGAAGTCGAACATCCGTGGAATCCTCCGATCAGAGGTCAATGATGTAAACCCACTGTCGGACATGAGGAGGCTTGCCATTGAGGCATGCAGGTCCCAAGGTACTAACTGGTTTCTAAGTCTGAGTCCCTGGATAATGTGTTGAAGTTGACAGGAATAGACTCGTTGAAGGAGGGCCTTGATGTATCCCCCATCAATGACATGAAACAGACACAAAGATGTAATTGGTAGATCGAATGAACATGGACTGACACGAGTATTGAAACAAGATATTTGTGATGGCTAACTCTCGAGGCAGATACTTCCCTTGAACACTGAGGCACATCAACAGAAACTTGACATGGACCAAAACACGATAATGCAGTGGATACAGTGACTTTCGTCGAGTGACCCAAAGGAGTAAAAGAAACTCAGAGGATTGCTTCAGTGCAGAGGTTCAACGAATTAAAATGCATGCAAAGACAAAGTATCGTGTTCAAGGGTGACTGTAAGGGTTACTGGTAGTGTCCTCAAAAAACTACTTGGCTTGCTTCTTTCAATTTTTCCCCCATCTAGATAGACGAGTACCTCTTTTTAATTTAACGAGCTCAAGGAGGGTAACACATGCTCGATATGACTCATCTTCGGTAAGTCCCTCTTCCTTTGTTTAACGAACTAGAAGAAGTAAGGGTTCGATCCCATATGGGCCCTTCAATGTATGATTGTTTAACGAGTCCAGAGAAGGTAAACTCGGTGGTTTTTCATATTTAGAGAGTCTGAAAACAACTTAAAGATGACTCCAATGTTGTCCTTTTTCATAATGTTAGTCTCGTGAGGCCGAAAAAGAGATAAATTATCACTCAAAAGACGCCCTTTCAAACCTTTTAATGAGTGGGAAAGGAAGCAAGATCACTCGACAATATTTTCATGTTTAGAGAGTCTGAAAAGAGCTCAAATATGATTCCAGGGGGTTCCTTTTTCGTTTAACCATGCGGGTTTGAAAAAGAGATAGAATTTTACCCAGTTGCATTCTCATGTATTTACGAGCACGAGAAAGAACAAAGACTAAGCTCGGTATGCCCCCAGCTTGAAAACTAGTGTCTTAACTCCAGAATGATCATCAAAGACTGGAGACATTCCCTCCAAGCTTCAATTCATTCACCTATTTTGAGGTTGTCACCAATTTCTCTACTAGATGGAGAAAAAGGATACAGGTGGATGAAAAGAAGGTTCAAATATGAGACCTAACGAAAGACTCGACTCAACATCTATGAGATCTGGCGAAAGACTCGACCTGACAGGAGAGGTGACTGTTTCATTTTTTAATGGGCTTGACATAGGAAAAGAACTATGCTTCGGGATCTGGGTTCAATCCCCAGATTGTTGTTTCATTTTTTAACGAGCTTGCTACAGAGAGGAAAACTATGCTCAAAGCTTCTATTTCATTTTTTAACGAGCTTGCCACAAAGAGGAGAAATTGTGCTCGTGACCTTTGTTTCATTTTTTAACGACCTTGCCACAGAGAAGAGAAACTATGCTCGTGGACTCTTCTTGATCATGGCTTCCAAGAGAATAACGCTTTGGAAGGACACCATGTCAAGGGACAAAACTCGGTCATGGCTTCCAAGAGATCTTCACTGGATGGAAGAAGATCACTTTGGAAGGAACACATGTCGAGGGACGCGACAGGGGTAAGGAGATCATGCTCCAATGGCCCTACCGAAGAGATCACCATGTCAACTACCGGATCCAAGTCGTTGGAAGTTGAAGGCATGGGAGATAATGCCAGATAATTGACATGCGACGGGGGCGATACTATCGTCATATAAGAACCATTCAGGGAGGTAATCCAGTCAGGACCGATGAAGGAAAGTTGTTTAATAGTCACAATTCTCCCATCATGAGGGAAAGATATCACACGAAAAAGAGTGGACACAACAACTTTCATGGAATATCCAAGGGGTCTCAGACTACCATGACATTAATAAAGACAATTTTCCCTCCCAAAGTTAGGGGAAACTGAGGAAGGGTCCCTAAAGGTTGACTAGTTCTTCTATTAAAAGCTAACAGATTCTGTATAATCGATGCAAGTTGAGGACAACCCAAAGCATGCCAAGCAACAGAGGAAAAAATACTAACGTAAGCACCTTCATCTATTAACCTTTGAGGAACGTCCCGACCACAAACCTGTACTGTAATTTGGAAAGGAATGTGAGAAGGAAGACGAGTTCTAGTTAGTGCAACCCAATAAAAAAGGATGGCCTCATTGCTTGGAGGGGGTTTCACGGGAGAATGAGGAATGCCCCCCAGCATGGTATATTCTATATCAATGAGAAAAATGTGGGCAGTATCGGGTTTACTCTCTAGAGGGAGAGTAGGATCGACCGATGATGGGATCGGATCGACCATGCAGGCACTTTTCAGAGGAAGAGTAGGATTGACCGATGATGTAACCGGAGCAATCACTTTGGCACTCTTCAGATGAAGGGTGGGACTGACCGAGGAAGGGACTGGATCAACTAATTTGGCACTCGACAAAGGAGGAGTGGGATCGATCGATGACAGAACCAGATCGACCACTTGGGTTTCATTCTCCAAGGGGAGAATGGGGTCGACGGGTGGAGACAGATTGACCACTTTGGTGTCACTCTCTAACGGGAGAATGGGGTCGATCGAGAATGAAAATGGATCGACTACTTGGGTTATACTCTTTTGATGAAAAGTAGGGCTGATTGATGACGGAACTAGATCATCTACTTGGGTTTGTGGTTCAATCAAGGATGAAACTAGATTGACCACCTGATCAACCGGATTGACCCGGGATGGAAACGGATTGACCAGTCCATCAACTAATGATGGGTTGGGGGAAAGCTTACGATAACCTTTTGGAATTTGAAGTTTTTCCAAAAGAGAAGAAGCCTCATCCATACGAGGAAAAAGGTGAAAATAATGATCACCTTTGCATAACANCAAAGGAGGAGTGGGATCGATCGATGACAGAACCAGATCGACCACTTGGGTTTCATTCTCCAAGGGGAGAATGGGGTCGACGGGTGGAAACGGATTGACCACTTTGGTGTCACTCTCTAACGGGAGAATGGGGTCGATCGAGAATGAAAATGGATCGACTACTTGGGTTATACTCTTTTGATGAAAAGTAGGGCTGATTGATGACGGAACTAGATCAGCTACTTGGGTTTGTGGTTCAATCAAGGATGAAACTATATTGACCACCTGATCAACCGGATTGACCCGTGATGGAAACGGATTGACCAGTCCATCAACTAATGATGGGTTGGGGGAAAGCTTACGATAACCTTTTGGAAGTTGAAGTTTTTCCAAAAGAGAAGAAGCCTCATCCATACGAGGAAAAAGGTGAAAATAATGATCACCTTTGCATAACATGCAAGGGAATTTGACAGTTGTCTTCTTCTTACCAACCTTAACGTCACTAGTTGACGAGGTATCACCAGCATGACCAGTAGAGGCCAATGATGTGGAGGACCACATTTCTAAGACCTTGGGAATACCATGGCAATCCCTCGGAAAGTGGTCACCCTTACAAAGACTGCAAGATAATTTGGGTTTCGGATTCTTCATTTTAATCTTGTTGACCTCATCAACACTCCCAGTACTATTAACAATAACTGGTTGCTTGGATCCAACATCTGATGTTGTTGGGGCCTTGGTCCTTTTCAGTCTCTTCTTCTTTTTCTCTTTCCGTTTCTTCTTCTTCTGATCAACCTGGCTACTTGCTTTAGAGCTTTCACTAGGCGAAGAAGGAGAAATGGAAGGAGATTTAATGGGCGAAGAAGACAAAAATTCGACGTGAGGTTGATGTGTGGGTGTTTTACCGACATCTAAAGTATTAGGTGTAGTTGAAAGATTGGGAGGATTCAAGATCACTGGAGTGGGGAACAACCAAACCAGTAATCCGATGGTGAGTCCCGGAAGACTCAGTGTAGCAATGTACGGAGGACCAAAGTTTTAAAAAGAAGGAAAGGTATAAGGTTCCCCAGGAGAAGGGGTTCCTCCATTGGTACTTTTAGGATATGCCATTAACACTGCCTTGTCCTAAGGTCCACTAAGTAACACAACCAACACGTACTACGAATATGAGAAGCAAACAATCAAACAAAACCTTCCCACAATGAAACCACTAGTTGGTGATGAAATCCAATGTCGTGAGATAAAAATAGGAAGAGGCGGGGATAGAGCAGGTGGATCAGTTATGTTGGCGACCTGCTTAACGGACTTACGCATTGGTGCAAGCTTCCACGCAGTAATTGTGGATTTACCCTCCAAGGAGCCCGAGTGAGTTTGACCAACGTCTGTTCTAAGTACAGTGAGACTTCCCTTCACCGTCACCTTGTGTGAGACCCTAAAGATTATGGCTACTAAGGTCACCAACTCACAGTCAACCCTTGGGCAGGTGTAGTCAACAGTCCGATCCAAATGTATGGGTAGGATAAAAAGTCCGAAATCAACTTGAGAGGCTCCCACACATAATCGTGGATATACCCTCAAGTGACCCCCAATATACGATCCGACCACTACAAATAGTTGAACCACAGAGGGATAATCTCTGTAACTCACTTGAATGTGACCTTGTGCATAACCCCTGTGTGAGAGGGGGATCCCAGAAAGCCTATACGACGCTAAGTTTGTTTGATAACTTTGGAAAGTTATCCTTTCAACCTATTCCAAAGCCCTACACTTTAAACTAATGTAGGTTTGCTAACAAAGATGTAAAAAGTTTGATAAATTTTAGTTAAGCGTTGATTTTAGTGGTTGTTGTTTACACAGAGGTGTACGAGAGTGAAGACTGATGATATTATGACTCAGTTCCCAAAACATGAATAAGAAATGATAAGCAATCTTTTCTTTCAATGAATGTCTGATTAAGGGAAGGAGAAGGATTTTCCTTTCACTGTCAAGCACTAAGAGGCAATGACCTCATGCAATAGTCCTCAATAAGGAATCCAATGCAATGCTAAAATGTTTATATGTGACTGATAACCAGTCGATTTAAATCTTCCTATGCTAATCAGACTTCAAAAGTTGTGAGATTTAAGCAATCTGGAAGCAAACTTCAAAAAAACCAAAAGACACCCTTGTTATGATCAAACAAGAAACAAAAATCCAAAAACTCAAAAGGAAGGAGAAATAGCTTGGACAAGATGACTCAAAGATTAGAAAGAAAAATACAAAATACCTTTGAAACTCCTTACAAAGTTTTCACTCATTCAGATAAACGAGAAGAAAACGACAAATTGACTCCAAATCGTGAAGGACAAATTGCAAAGTAAGGACAAATGTCAAAAAATCCAAACAAAAGAGGATGAATTCTCATAAATAAGGGTGTTTGAAAGCCAATATCAATATGGACTGAAAGTATGGGACCCTGAGCAAAAGCCAAAACCAAGAAATAGCTTCAGAAGATGAAAATTCTAGAGAATTTCTCACAAAAATGGGGTAGTGCTCTGGTGTAAGGGGCACTAGAGCGTTCCAGAGCGTTCCAGTGATCTGTGTAAGGCTACAAGGGAGTTCTAGCACTCTGAAAGCAACAGGAGGGGAGCACTTTGCTCCAAAAACTCGAAAAAAAGCCCAAAAACTCAAAAAATGAAGGAAATTCAGTCAATCAGTTTGATCCTGGTGACATAATGAGGCAATCAAACAAATATAAGAATCAACATGACAATATGGAGAAGATCAAATAAGTGGGAAAAGGGCCAAAACAAGATCTGGGAATGGAAACAAAAATCAGAGTATCCTCCCCAGTGGAGTCGCCAATTTCTATTGTAGGTGAATCCCCCTGCGGACAAGTGGATTCCCTCTTGATCTCTAGACTCCTAAGGGCAAGACAGAAAAGTGCTTAGCATGGACACTGACTTCCTTTTAGATCTAATCAAGCTAATAAATGAAAAAGATGGAGAAAGATATGTACCTTGTTAGCGATGTTTGTCCTTGCAAATTTCAAGCTGAGCTTCGATCCTGAGCTCCATGATAGGTCCTACAAAACAAACAAAGATACAAAGGAATTCCTACTCTACTGAGATTAGCTCAATCATAGATCCATCTATTGTAGTTGAACTCATATGGAACAAGCACAAGTTTGAAAGAAACATGCCAAGCATTGATTATATTAATGAGAACAAGTAAAAGTACTTACAGTCCTTTGAATGAAGGTGCAACAGCTTCTTCTGGTTCTCCTTGTCCAACCCCTTTGCTCAAGTAATCTCCACTGATTGCTTTGATGGAATCTCACTCATGAGATCATAAGTTTCACATCTCCAATCTTTTCCATGTCAATACCTTCTTATGAGATCATAAGTTAGGTATAATTCTCAATCTCCATTGTCATTACCTTCTCATGAGATCATACGTTAGGTATAATTCTCAATCTTCCTTATGTTCTGTCAATACCACTTATAGGATCATAAGTTTGGTATCAATCTCTAGTCTCCACTGTACCTTTCACCATGAGAAGGTCTCCTTATATAACCTTGGAGAGGTCCAACCACTTGAGAGATCTTTGGGATGAGTTGAGGATTCTTCTCCTTCAGTTGAGGATCTCCCCTAAGATCATGCCTTGACCATCTATTCGAATCCAATTGCCTTCAGGAATTGAGGGATTCTTCCCTTATTTGCCTCAACAAACCCAGAATTTGCTAAGAAAAGGGTATCACTCCCCCAAAAGGGTACACAAGGCGCTTAAGCACTCCCCCAAAGAGGCTCGGGGAGCGCCAACCCTCCCTGACAGTGGGTAGGGGAGTGCTCCTCTCCAAAATTCAGTTTTTGAGTGTTTTTTCCAATGGAAAAAGGCTTGTACTTCCTATCAAGTGATTTCTCTTCTTTCAAACTAACCTTTGAGGTGTCTTAAGTGTCTTTGTGATGTCGTTAGAGGCACGGCATGGGCAAGATGGCAGTATGATGCTTATGACACTTGCAACACTTGTAGTCAAGAGGTGACACTTGCAGAAAAGATGCGACACTTACAACACTTGTAATGAAGACACTTGCGACACTATCAAAGTGAGTAATTTTGAGGTGTAACATTTGGTGTAGAAGTTCCATTTTTGGGTGGCATGTTGGCCAAGTATCACTTTTGAACCTTGATTTTGAGGTGGTTCTACTAGACAATCTTTCTTCTATTGCATCTCCCAAGTTTTGGCCCTTCTAGGTATGAAACTTTATTTTATGTAGTTCTCTAATATTTCTTCTCTGCAATGCCACGGGTCTAATCAAAATTGGATGTGCCAAGTGGAATTTACGGTAACTTCCCCACACTTGTTGATTTTTGGCCTTTCTATGATATCTCACTTGTATAGAGTGCCCCGCACAAAATGATTGATATAAAATTCTAAAACCCGTACTAGAAATACTATAGACTGTCCACTATCCAATAAAATCAGTCTCACTCAATTTGGATACTCTAGGAAGAAGTTATGATTGTTTTACCTGGAACACCTTCTTGAGACTAGTCAATAGGGCTAGTCAGATACCCTATCTTCCACAGGGTGTATCTACAAATTTAAGATGACCCAGAAGCTTAACTTTTTACCATAGATACCTTACTAATTTGTGTGAATAGCCTCTGAAGTTTAGGGTCTGAAACATTACAGAAAAAAATTTATAGCGAAAATTCCGCAATGACTCAGTTCAGGATGATTCCAGAACCCTATCTTGCACAGGCTGTATCTCCGAAAGTATAAGGCCTCAAGAGATGAATTTTTAACCCAACGTACCTTGATCCGTCTACTAAATATCCTCCAAGCCGTTCCTTCTAAAACGTTGTAGAAAATTTTTTTATAGCGAAAATGCTAAGGTGTCTCAGATGTAGCAGCGAAACCCCAAGACCTTGAGCTCTGATACCATATGTTAAGAACCAAATATCAATATAGCATAGAAAAACCTCAGAATAAGTACTCAACGCCTTGAAAAAGAGATAATTTCAGATAATAAGCCTCTTTGAGGGGGAAACCTCCTTTTACCCCACATAAATGTTCAAGTACAAGATTCCAAATGAAAATGTCTCCTTGGTATATATAGGAGACTAGGAGGTATAATTACAACTAATTGAATAAAGCCGACATAAATAAAATAACATTACTAATGTAATATGCCCCAATTAAGGGGTAATGAGCCAATATTAGGGATTAACAATTTAAAACTTCAAATTAGTTTCTAGTAGAGGTCTTTTTTCCCAATCCTTGGCTTGTTTTCTAGGGTTTGTGATTCTTCCGACTTGATACTTGGGTGAAGCTATCTTTTGGCTTCTCCTTCTCCGATGGCTTTGCTGGGATATTTAAGTGGCAATCTCTGAATAAGTGTCCATGCTCGTGGCATTTCTTGAAGTGGAAAGGTATATGCTCATAATCTATGGTCTGGACCTATTCCTCATCTTGGTATTCCAAGGTTAAGGATCTCGACAGTTCCTTTGAGACATTCATATAAACATTGATTCAAGCATAAGAGGTGTATTGCCTCTCACGTGTATCTTTTGAGGATTTCACATACCTTCTCAAGGTATTACCAGTGTGCATAAGGATTTCTTCCAACCAAAATTCATGTGGGAGGTAGTAGAGTCAAATCCAAACCAACACGAAAGAGAAATCCTTTTTTTCTGGACTGAAGCGTCTGTCCATAATCTGAGATATAACCCTACTAAGTTGAAGAAATATGGGCCATTTTCGAAGACACGATCCTTGTCCTCAAGATTGAAGAAGATGATTGTGAAAAACCCCTTTGAGCTCATCTGAATATCATAGTGACCCTTGGGATTCCACTACGTCTTTATCTAGCGCATGAGATCTCGTTCAGAGGGCCATAGGCCCATAAATTTTCCTATCAAAGCATGCTCCTTCATAAATTGAGTAATTGACAAATTTGTCGAGCGTGGACTTCGTTCTCTTGTTGTAGCTAGACATGAAGTCCCTGAAAGGACCAAAGAGAGTGAGGGATCTCCATGGAAATTTGTTGGATTGCTGCTGCTATTTGATTCTCCTCGCCATGATAGTGTTGAAACAATCCGTTGAGTTCTTAATCTTGGTGTCAATGTGAAAATGATCACAGGTGACCAACTCTGTCGACTCTAAAGTGGATTGTTGTATGAGAACCCGACTGTTGTGTCATATTATGAATCTTGTATTTTGACAAGGGATGAACATTTGCACGTCCATAGAGATTTTTGAAAGAGAAATTCCAATGGTTGACTGAAAGCAAAATGATAAATCAGATTTGAAGTTTTCTTTCAATGAGAATGTGAAAAATGACAAGGATAATTCTTCAATGTGAATTTCATGAAAAAWTAACAAAATAAAAGGTGATCCTGAGGGCTCATTCTATTCCATAGATGATTTYCCCATAGAGGATTTGAAAAATTCTCTTGAAGTCAAACTGAATATAGTCATTTCTATTAAAGAAAACTTCAACATAAATCTTATCAAGATAGAAGATGATTTCTCATGCAGAGAGGAAGACATGGAGGGAAAGGCCTTCCAACATGATGTCAAGGAGTGACGTCACCAGAAATGATGCTTAGAGATAGGTAGTCTTTAGGAGCAATGTACCTCCTAGGACAGGACCATGCCAAATAGAAGAGACATTTTTATTAACCATGAATGCAAGATATGGTGATGGACCTTATGATGGAGGAAGATACAATATGAGATTCAAAGAGAGCAGTTATAACAATCTTGGTACATGAGTTGATCCATGAGATCTTGAGGGAGCAGGCATGGTAGTAGTTCTAGTGTATGTAGAGGCACTCCGAGAGAGGAAGGTGGTACTACATACAAAGGGAGGAGAGATTGAATTACCTCTAGAGAAGGAGGAAGAGCTACCTTCAGTGTTAGAGGAAGTAGAGACAAAGGAGGAGTCACCTCCAGCTCCAGAGGGAGAAATTATTGAGACACTCTCAGTTCCAGAGTATCAAGCACACAGCTGACGAGAGTATCAAGAAGCACAAAGCGATATTTGTTTCCAGAGGATTCTCTCGGGTGGAGGGAATAGATTATGAGGAGACATTTGCTCCTGTTGCTTGATACACTTCTATTCGAATGATTATTGCCCTCTCAACATCCATGGGTTGGAAACTACATCAGATGGATGTGAAGACAACCTTTCTCAATGGAGAGATTGGGGAAGAAATATACATCGAGCAACCAGATGGTTTCGTCATACATGAGAAG
>JASDQU010014172.1:72035-83327 GCA_032191745.1 Picea mariana
ATCTCTGCTTAGAGGATTGGAATATCTCTGTTAAGTTAGGGTTTTCTTTTTCCAGTTTGAGATCTAGATTTATTGATTATATGACTTTACAATCTTAAGATCAGAGTTCTATTCTACTGTCACTGCCTATTGCTGATTCTGTACTTCAGATCTAAGGGAATCTTGCTTTCATTTTGAAAAAGAGACTGTTGTTTTACTCTTACCCTAAAAATCTAACAAAAATGCCCCCTAAAGGGGTGATGTCATCTTACTTATAGGGTTTCTAATGTGTTAAAGTGAAAATTAAATATTATTATTTGGTTCAAGGGGTAAGATAAGGGTTGTTGACCCCTTATCTTATGTTTTACCCTTTCTAAGTGGACAAACTATGTTTTAGGACTTTTGTATAAATAGAGATCATGTGAATCTCATTTCATAAGATGGCTCTCCCTTGTGGAGAAGGATACTTGGCTAAAATTTGGGCCCTATTTGGGTATTTCTCATTGTCTCTTGGTTGCTACTCTCTTGTAATGGTTTTACTTTGGCTATTGGATGGATGGATGATGCATTATCTCTAGTGAAGGACTATTTCATGCTTTATGGTGGATTTGCTTGGTTAAAAAGAGGTTTATCTTGTTAATGCTTGGACTAGGTAAGGAATCTTTGTTGCTATTGCTTCTTTTCTTGGTTTCAAGGTTAATGTGCTTAATCTTTTGGGGAGTATAAGTGCATACAACCCCACTAAGTCCATTTTAATATTCTTGAAATACTTTATTGCATAAGGAAATACTACGAGGAGTAAAAGGGTTTACACCCTCCTAGGGTTTTTCCTAGCTAGCTTAGCTTGCCTTGGGAAGTAAAAAGGCTTACACCCCCAAGGGAGTAGCTCACCTAGATCTTTAATTTTGAGACTCAACAATCCAATAGTTAAAGGAACTAATCTTCTTTGCATTGGAGAAATAAAATCATTGCATTGGTATACGTGAAAACACAAGATTTTGAGATTGTCTAAATTGGAATCTATTCTATGTGCTCTAAGCTTGCTAAGGTCACAAGGGTGTTTTGATTGGTCATGGATATCTTATTGTTGTTATAAACTTTATGCTACAGCCATTAGGGCTGCAGCAAACTCATTTAACTTCTTTCTCTTACTCACTATTCATCCGTCAAAAATTGCTAAGAAGCTGCCATAATAATCTACCAGTCATTGTGCATCTTTTGGGTGGTTTACTTGTGATTTTTGGTGGTTGAATCTTGCTGTTGTAGCAATTGTTTGCTACAGCCACAAGGATGCTACAATAATTCTTTGAAAAAACTATCTAGCAGCCCTCTTTTACCGTCAAAGTTTGAGCTTGAATATTGGAAAGTTATCATTTGGTTTAGTGCTTCATTGTCCAATAATTATTTGACAATTTTGATGGTTAATTCTGCAGTAACTAGCTATTGCTCTTGCTGATATATATTTATGTTTACTGCTGCAATTACGGACAAGAAGCTTAACTTGCTGGTCCACCTAACATATACTGCGTATAGTTGGTTTTTCTTGTGTCTCGAGCAGGTACAAAGACTCAGCAGGTACCCATGGGCTTGGCAGCCTTAAACCTCTCCCAAGACTCATTCTCAGGTCTTCTTCTATCTAGTAACTTGACCTATAGGGGATTCCATTCATACATCTCACTTTCCATCTCATTTCCCCCTAGGGTCACTGGGATTCCCCCCTTGAGGTGATTCTATCATCTCTAAAGTGACGAGAATACCTGCCTAAGGTAATAGTGGGTAGGTGTTCTCAAAGTTGTCGCCATTTTGGTGGTTGGGTCAGGATTTTCCCAACCCACAACTTGTGCGATAACAATAGTAATATACTAAATTAATAGTAAATATAATATATATAATAGCGTATGTAATTTTCGTTTTTATTAATTAAGCCGACTTTTTTAATTGAACTTTTAAATGAGCTGACTTTTTTAATTGAACTTTTAAATGAGTCAACTTTAAATTTTTGAAATCTAACATCACATGACTTCTCCCCCATACTAGGTTGTAGAGCGCCTCTCGGTGCAATAAAATTCAAATTTAGCTAGTCTACTAAACCATACATGTTGGCTTTTGTGGTTACTCCAAAAGTGTTTTCACTTAGCTAGGAGACGGTTAGGTCTCCTAGTCCCTTGGTGATGCTTGATGGACATATGGATGGATCAATTTGAATGGATGCTTGACCTTGGTTAGAGTACTAGCATAGTGCACTCACCTAGGAGGTTGTTATCCTATGGGGCATGATGACCAACCCATTGGGTGTCAGGTGCTTGACTAGGAAAGGAATCTACCTAGAAGGATGAGTGATAAGCACTTAGAGGAGGGTACTTAGTCCTAAGAGCATGGGACCATGTAAGATACATCTTGGTGGTTGGGCACTTGACTTAAGGACACTTGGGTTGAGGAGCATACTTCATGGAGGTTGGTTGTGGACCCGGATACAAGTGGAGGAAGCATTGTAGCAAGTAACTACCATGGCACACGTTGAGGAGCACTGGGCACAAGAGGACATGTGGCACACAACTGTAGGAGGAGCACCTTGCATGAGGACATGAGGAATGAACCACCATGTAAAAGGGAGCGTTGAGCTAACGACTTGGTGGATAGCACACCATCTTTGAGGAGGGGCATCATGCTTGGAAGGCATGGCACCTTGGGGTTGGGTAAAATCCTAGTGACATTTGTCATCCTTGTATTGTATAGCACTCCATGTGGGGTTTCCTTGTTGACATCGGTCTAGGGTTCCTTTTGTGGACCTAATCCATGTTTTATGTTTGTCTCCCTCACCTATTCGATATAAAGGGAGGAGAGAGCCTTTGTTGTTACTTACAATGATGTACGCATAGTTCTATATCTATAATTGTCTTAGAGAAGTCTTATAGGGACCAAGATGTAGGATTTGTTATGTAAACCCTAAAGGATACATGAAGATATATGCTAGTGCTTGAAGATGTTCTTGGAGTCCTTGCTTGTGTGATCCAAGAGGAAGCTAGGGCTTGTGCTTATTCTAGAGAAGATCAGGAGTGATAGAGGAGTCAAAAACTTGGATGCATGCCTAGCTTGTTGTCATTACTCATTCTTTGTATTGTCATGGAGAAGTCTTCTTGTGTTGATGTAAGAGAGGTAGCACTAGGGTTTGTGATAGAAACCTAGGGGAGACATGATAAAAGACTAGAGCTTGGGATGATCTGGGAGCCTTGTACTTGTGTGATGTATGATGGAAGAATGAAGGGGAAATTCTTCCAGGAGTAGAGGAGTCTTGGAGCTTGTTGTAATGCTTAGCCTGAAGAAGACTTAGAGCTTATGTTGATGTACTCTTGGTATTCCATTATAACATTGTCTAAAGGTCTTGGTGCTAGTGTGATGCATGATAAGAAGACTTAGGGTTTGTGGGATGCAAACCCTATAATGGACAAGAAGCTTGGAAGGCTAGCGCTATGGTTTCTCTTGTACCCTTTTTACTTGTGTTATGCAAGAAGGCCTAGGGTTTGTGTGATGTAAACCCTAGAGTAAAACATGAGTGCTAGAGGAATGAAGAAGACTAAGAGCTTGTGTGATGCAAGCATTGTGAATCTCCTAAAAGACTTGTATGATGCAAGTCGAGATTAAGGGTGGACTTGTTGGCGTTGATACTATCTTGTTGTTCAGCCTTTGGAGTGGTTAAGAGTAGCTTGGTGTGATGCCTTGCTAGGCTATGATTACTAGTGAGGTTTTGATGTTGATGGTGGATACCCTTGCTAAGGTTTGGATGCAATTGGAGTGTCCTAGCTTGTGATAAGTGGAAAGGACATGTTGTACCAGCTTGTGATGAGATGAAAATATGTACTTGTATCTTCATTACATTGTAATATGAAGTGTACATTTTCTTTCCAAATATTGTGCATTGCAGATCTAAAAATCAAACTTATGTTTCTCATGTTAATGAATCGTTCTAGGGTTGTTTGGTATTGTTGGGTATGTATTATATTCTTTACACAATTTTCCCCATGCAATGTACATTGTGATGGAAACAAGGGGGAGTTGAAAGGGGTGCCCTACAAGCCCCCCTTGCTCAGGGGTTTAGGAGCGAAGCCCCCAAATAAAACAAAAAAAGGTTGTTTTTGGTCCATTTTCAACCTATTTTTGGTGTTTTTCAGCCAATGGTATTTCGGCCCCTTGTAATGTAATTCCAATCAAGGAATCTAATCCGAGTAAACAAATTAGGGTTGTGGATGCCACAAAATCATATATATTGTATTGTAAATAGTGAAGTTAATACAATAAGAGTTAAAGGTGCGGCTCTAAACATTTGTTGATTTTCCTGGTTAAGAGTTTCCAAGGTAAATCTCTGAGTATTATGTGTGAATGCTATTGTTTACTTTTCATTATATAAAGAATCTATGTGCAGTTTTACTGTAAAGGTTTAAATCTTACAAGTATGATGATTTATCATGAACACTTAGCAGATTTACTAAGTGATTTAACAAGCTAAAAAGGAACTAAGGGGGCAGAGTTAGGGCTGTAATAAATCTATTGTCATAGAGTATTTTCCCATTCTGATTTATGATGGGGATTGAGCCCTTAGGGATCTGAATCCTCTCCTCTTGAAGCGTATTGTTTCAATATTTGTTTTGTTGGGTTACTTAGTGATTTTGGTTGAACATAAGTGAAATATATTATGTTGCAATTAATATTTCAAATTCCATCCTAAGGCTGAAAGTTCACAGGAAACAGATTTGGGGAACCTGAAACATTGAGGTGAAATTTCTCAATTTTCCTTAAGCACAGATTTTCTAAATTTCCACTAGTTTCTATTTCATCTTGTTCATATTGAATGTCTAAAACTTGTATACAAAAAATAAATATATGTATCTCTAAAAGAAAATGAAGAATTGTATACTTAAAAAAAAATAAACACACCACAAAGGATGGGAAGGAATATTGTTATGACAAAAAAACTCAAAAAACATTAAGTAATAAAATATATGATGTAAGGTCTACCTTTAAAATTGAAAGAGGACAAATCAAATAAACAAGTTTATCATCATTGTCATTGTCTTTAAAATTGAAAGAAGACAATTTAAACATAAATCTATGATCAAATGGAAAAACATTAAAACAATTATTCAATTTGTTCAAATTCCAAATGATAATAGTAAAAATATTACATCTTAAAAACATAAATTGACATTTAAAAAATATAAAAACAAATTCAAATCTTTTAATATAAAAAATTTAAATTAAAATATATAAAGTAAGCATATTCATAAGGCATTCATATCAAGAAATTGATAGTGTATACATGATTTTTCATAAAATTAAAAATATAATCAATGAGTTTAACTTAGATGATTAATGATAAGTGTTGTCATCTTTCTTTCAAATGTTTATTTTTATTTTTATCAATATAATTTATTATTAGTATTTCTTTATTTATTATGAAATTTATAAAAAAAAAAACATTTTTTTAATTTATTTGGATAATTTATATTTTCTTCTAAACTACATTTAAAGTAAGAAATAGATACTTATAGAGTTATATGCCCTACTAATAAATTATAAATCTCTCAGACATTACCATAAATACACATAGTGTATAAACTACAATACCATAAATACACATGTATAAACTACATTACCATAAATACATGGTGTATAAACTTATAGATTAATAATATAGTAAAAAATATGTGTTCGCTCACACTAAAGATTCCAGGGATTAAAGGTAAATAATAAGGATTTAAGAGATTTAGAAGTAAATAAAAGAAGATGCCAGCATGAAAATGTTGGAAATTCAATATGGGCAAAGAAAAGAGCAGGTAAGCAAACAAAAGAATACGAGTCGAGATTGTTCGTTTACTTGCATGAAAATGCACTCGTGGTTTTCTCATTGTTCGCTGTCGGCAGCAGCAAGAATTGTCTGAAAAATCTCATGAAAAGAACGAAAGAAAGTGTTTCATATACTCGAAATACAGAGAGAGGACAGGGTAGCTGCATTTGCGGCTCTGGTTTTCTCACTGTTCGCTGTAGACAGCAGCAAGACTTGTCTGAACAATCTCATGAAAGGAGGGAAAGAAAGTGTTTCATATACTCGAAATACAGAGAGAGGACAGGATAGCCGCATTTGTGGCTCATGAAAGGAGGAAAGGAAAGGGAAGTGTTTCATATACAGAGAGGACAGGATGGCAGTATTTGCAGTATGTATAAAGGAGTGGGTTAATTTGGGAGAATTTTCTTTCTCGAGTTGCTTTTTTAGCAGTTTTTTTGGTAATGTGATTTTAAATTTCTTGTCAATTCAAAATTCTGATCTATTTTCTGAATATTTGGGTTGGTTTAAAATGGGACAAAACCCTTGGAATAAAGTTTTGAAATACATAGCACTTTGATCCATACAAAACTCAGACTACTCTGAAAATCTAACCGAATTTAGTCTTTTTTATTAAAAAACGATTATGTCTACTCCCTAATTATAAAAAAATGAATTCGATGTCCTTTCACATCTTAGTATTCCTGCTTTCGGAAATCTCAATGGCGAGGGAAAATTTCCGTAGGCAAATTTGCATGACCAGGGGAAGAGGAAAGAAAACGAAGGAAACCGCACATGACACATTAAAGGCCTGTGGCCGGTGGAGGAAGGGCTTGTAGGAGGGACTTAAACAGTCTGGAGATTGTCCAGCCAAACAGGCGGGTGAAGCGTGAGTGAAAAGGTAGCTACGTACTAAATTACCACGGGGGAGTCCCTAGGTCCTCCATGTACGAGTGTGGATCAAGAATTGGAGCTTTCGTTTCTCTAAAGTCCAGACAGACAGCTCTGCAGGCCGAGGACTTAGTATCGGACGGAAAAACCCTTGCGAAACTACTTCCCACGAGAAAGTTATGAATACTGGGCACGCTATTAATTCAAAGAAGGYGAAGCAAGATAGCTAGTCGGGACAGCTTACGCGTGGTTGAATAGGCAGCTACTAGGTACTGAACAGGACAGCCCCCAAAGTTACCTACCTTCCTACTGCTTCATTGGTGCGCTGTACGGGCTGAAGATTTCGTTTGTCCGAACTCGAGATTTCGTTTATCCGGAGTCCGGACAGAGAGCTCTACAGGCGGATGACCCGCCCACAATTACCTAGCAATGTATTAACGTGAGAAAAATTGCAGGGAGATATATGAGTTCAATCATTCGGCAGGTTTTAAAAATAAAAGGAGTGGCTAATCATTAAATGCTTGACCCGGTTTAATCAGTACAAGCTGCAAGTCCTTTACGATGTGGGGGTCGCGAGGGTCAAGATGACAGGAGGAAATTCTTATCCAGGAGGAAAAGGCATAATAAAAAATTTATTTACAGCACACTGTAATAAAAATTTTCACATAACCTCGTTCATTCTTTTTATTTCTTCTCATACTTTCATTATTATTTTCTCAAAGAAGAATGCAGTAAAACGTAGAATATGTACCTGTTCAGCGTCGAGCGCGGACCAGTGCAAAAAATGAACAGCTGGGCGTTCTATGGCCTCCCAGGGCCTGCTGGATCATCATTCCGCAGATTCCATTCGGGAACTTTCTGTGATTAAAATTTAACATGAGAACCTCATTGGACGATTCCAAGAAAAGGAAAAATACTACGATTAAAGAAATCCCAAAACTCACTCTGAGATATAACTCCATAATGCTGGCTCACGGAACGCTGGTCCACGCTCGCCTATGGCTGTAAGCTGCTAGGGTTTCTTCCTCTCTCAGGGTTCACATACCCAGACAACACAACAGAGAACAATCACAGACACAAACATAACACAACAGAGAACAATCACAGACACAAACATAACACAACAGAGGACAACAGAAGCACAAACATAATACACAGAGCCAGACACATAACAACAAGCAATACACAGAGCGCTCCACTTTACAACAACACTACTGAGAGAAATATAGCAAGCAAGAAGAGAGCACAGAAAAAATAATAGAGCAGAACCTCCCTCTCAAATATGACTACTGCGAAGTACTCTGTATTGGATCCGCTTTTTTCCGCCATCTTAAACGTCATGTTTGCTTTTTCCCACGTTCTGCATAATTATCCAGCAACAGGGAGTTCAACTCAAGCACAACCATTCGATCAAATCCAACGGCAGCCAATACAGATTGCAGTGAAGTTGTAATTAGCCCTCGGATTGAAATGGTTGTTAGGATCCGGCAGTCATCCAACAACAGCCAATACAGATTGCAGTGAAGTTGTAATTAGCCGTCGGATTGAAAAGGTTGTTAGGATCCGACAGTCAATATTAAATTAAAAAAGCAACATTAAAACGAGTTGAAAAAGCAATTGATGTCATTCACTCCCCTCCGGTCAATTTCAATAAATCTTTCAACGCTACATCGATATATCCATATCGTGCAACCATTGCATTCCATTTCTTTTTTTTTTCAAAAGAAAATTCATTGCATTCCATTTCCTTTAAAAAAAAAAATTCTCCCAAAAATTATATTAATGATAATTGTTTTTTTTAACATCTTCAAAGAACTATACAAGTCAAATCCACTATGACCGACATCAATTTTTCAGCAAAAGACTTGTACTTAATGAAATGCCGAGCTACCAATTTATGCAATACAAAGAGACAAAACATCAAACAGGCTATATCAATGGGTTTTGATTCTGAAAAATATCAGCTATGTGCCTTTGAGAAGTTCCAGAACCATTACAAGAAGAAAAACAAACTATCAAAAATACAAAAGCGGAGAGAATCCCAGAGAGGAATTAAAAGACATCCACTGGGAGAGCAGGGCAGGACCAGCCTTTTCGCCATCCCAAGTGAAATAATCAATTTAAAAATATACGCCTGGTTTTCATTTAAAAATGCTATAATGAATTTTGAAAATTCATTTAAAAATGCTATAATGAATTCTGGAAAGTATGGGGAGAAAAAATAATTTCTTGAGAAAAAAAGAAAACCACTTTTTCTTTATACCATTAAGATCAAATTAATTAATAAAATTATTATTTCATTTATTTATTGGATAATTTTTATTTTATTTATCTATTTACAACACAAATATTATATTTAAATTTTTACTAAAAAAAATTGTTACACACCTTCAAATTAGAATGATATTTGAATTTATTATTTCTTTTAAAAACAAGTTTTCAATAAACAAACTTTATTTCATAACATGTTTTCAATTATATATATATATATATATATATATATATATATATATATATATATATATATGATTTTAAATTTAATTAATTACTTTCATGAAAACTTTAGTGTAAACCACCACATAGACAATATCTCATGAAAACTTTATAGATTGTTAAATATTGCATGAATTCAAAAATAATATTATAATATAATATTATAATATTTAGAAATTAAAAAATAAGTATTTTTCACAATTTCATATGTCCATAATGAAAATGGAAAAATGGAGAGTTGTTAAGGTTTTGATGTTTGTAGGGATCTAGATCACGAAATGGGAAAAAGGGAGAGCGGCTAAGGTTTTGATGTTTGTAGGGATCTAGATCAACAGCCATCCCTGAGCGATTTTCAGCGGAGTCTGGTCGCAACAATGGGGTACCGGAGACTGTAGGAACCTCATGGATACAAGGAGGGGGTGCAAACCCCCTCATACAGCAATGTGGTAGCTAATGAAGCGCCAGGAGCAAGCGACCATCCTTTGAGTCGTCACCCCATCTCAAATAGCAGATTATGAAAGACGAGCAGTGGTTCGGAAAGGCCATGGATGTGGAAGCAGAGACCTCCCATCCAAAAGCAACTCGTATATGGGAGTCGGGGAAATGCATTCCACATACAACTATTGCACCAAGGTATGTAATCAACTCAGCAAGAGTAGAAGAGAATGTTGGTTTTTATTCATATGAGATATAAGAGATATTTGATATATTATTACAATAATGAGTGTTCCATATATAGGGAACATAAGGTGACCATCCATGAAAGGATGCATCCCTTGAATAATCAATAACTACTTATTATTATCATTTACTTATTATATACTATATTTAATAATCAATAATAATTATATTGTTAATTATTATCTTTAGAGAATGTCTTCCCGATGTTGTCCAAACATCAACACTCCCTCTCAACGAGGGAGACATTCTGAAACATGCCACTCTTGTCTTTGAAGTATACAAACTTCACCCTAGACTCATGACACTTGTCTGTCAGTCTTGGGAGACATCTCTCTCCCACCTGAACCAAGGAGAAACTCCTTTTGCGATTCTCCCTCTGAGCCAATTAATTCTCTCTAAGATTAGGCTCACTTTGGGTCCACGTGTAATAGCATATAGCATCTTGAGTCTTTATCATTCTTTGTCAAATCACCATGACTAGGACAAAGACCACACCAGGATCTTTCACCATAGGCACACACCTATGAGTGAATGTCAGCTTGATGCTAACTGACACATGGAAAGGACTTCAAGCACCTCGAGTCCATATTATTCCTTGTCATGATCAAGGAAGGACTACATCTGGGCCCATTTATCACAAGTGCACCTTTGTGATAAATGTATCCTATCTCCCTTGGCCTGCAGCCCAATGTAGGAGAAGTTATGCCTAATGTTGAAACATCAACACTCCCTCTTAGCTAGGGAGGTATCTTTCCATAGTAGTACACAACTACTGTCCAGATACACGCAGTCTCCGCCAGTGATACAAAACCACCATAGTAGTAAAATATTTTCCACACATGGCACTCCCAGGTGGACTTCTAGAGGTTACTCCCTCTAGGGACAATTAGGGTCAACTCCCCATAGTGTGAGACATCAAGGGTCAACTCCCTTGACATGTCCTCATGTTCTCTGAACATGGGACGATGGGCTATAAGCCCAAATGCACTTATTCCTTCTCGAATAAGTGTCCTCACAGATCAACTAAACTCAATTCACAGAGGAGTACGATCTAGAGAAAGTTTGTCACACATGGCACTCCATGTGGACTTCTAGAGGCTACACCCTCTAGAAACACTAGGGTCAACTCCCATAGTGTATGACGTCAAGGGTCAACTCCCTTGACATGTCCTCATGTGATCTCCACATGGGACGTTGGGTTATAAGCCCAATTGCACTTATTCCTTCTCGAATAAGTGCTCCACTTATCCCTTCTTGGATAAGTGTCCTCACAGATCAACTCAACTCAATTCACAGAGGAGTACAATCTGGAGAAAGTTTGTCACACATGGCACTCCATGTGGACTTCTAGAGGCTACACCCTCTAGAAACACTAGGGTCAACTCCCATAGTGTATGACATCAAGGGTCAACTCCCTTGACATGTCCTCA
>JASDQU010014172.1:83347-153755 GCA_032191745.1 Picea mariana
TTCCAGGAGTAGAGGAGTCTTGGAGCTTTTTGTAATGCTTAGCCTGAAGAAGACTTAGAGCTTATGTTGATGTACTCTCGGTATTCCATTGTAACATTGTCTAAAGGTCTTGGTGCTAGTGTGATGCATGATAAGAAGACCTAGGGTTTTTGGGATGAAAACCCTATAATGGACAAGAAGCTTGGAAGGCTAGCACTATGGTTTCTCTTGGATCCTTTTTACTTGTGTTATGCAAGAAGGCCTAGGGTTTGTGTGATGTAAACCCTAGAGTAAAACATGAGTGCTAGAGGAATGAAGAAGATTGAGAGCTTGTGTGATGCAAGCTTTGTGAATCTCCTAGAAGACTTGTATGATGCAAGTGAAGATCAAGGATGGACTTGTTGGCGTTGATATTATCTTGTTGTTTAGCCTTTGGAGTAGTTAAGAGTATCTTGGTGTGTTGCCTTGCTAGGTTATGATTACTAGTTAGGTTTTGATGTTGATGGTGGATACCCTTGCTAAGGTTTGGATGCAATTGGAGTGTCCTAGCTTGTGATAAGCGGAAAGGACATGTTGTACCAACTTGTGATGAGCTGATGATATGTACTTGTATGTTCATTACATTGTAATATGAAGTGTACCTTTGTTTTCCAAATATTGTGCATTGCAGATCTAAAAATCAGACTTATGTTTCTCATGTTAATGGATAGTTTCTAGGGTTGTTTGGTATTGTTGGGTATGTGTTATATTCTTTACAAAATTAGCCCCGATCACTGTACATTGTGATGAAAACAAGGGGGAGTTGAAAGAGGTGCCCTACAAGCCGCCTTGCTTGGGGGTTTGGGGGCAAAGCCCCCAAATAAAACAAAAAACAAAAGTTGTTTTTGGTCCGTTTTTCAATCTATTTTTGGTGATTTTCAACCAATCGTATTTTGGCCCCTTGTAATGTAATTTCAATCAAGGAATCTAATCCCGGTAAACAGATTAGTGTTTTGGATGCCAAAGAATCATATATATTGTATTGTAAATAGTGAAGTTAGTACAATGAGAGTTATAGGTGCGGATCTAAACATTTGTTGGTTTTCCCGGTTAAGGGTTTCCATTTTAAATCTCTAAGTATTATGTGTGAATGCTATAGTTTACTTTTCATTATATAAAGAATCTATGTGCACATTACTTTACTGTAAAGGTTTAAATCTTACAAGTATGTTGATTTACCATGACAATTAGCAGATTTCCTAAGTGATTTAACAAGCTAAAAAGGAACTAAGGGGGCAAAGTGAAATATATTCTGCTGTAATTGATATTTCAAATTCCTCCCTAAGACTAAAAGTTCACAGGAAACAGATCTAGGGAACCTCGAGCATTGAGGTGAAATTTCTGAATTTTTCCTAAGCACAGATTTTCAAAATTTCCACTAGTTTCTATTTCATCTTATTCATATTGAATGTCTAAAACTTGCATATGAAAAATAAATATATATGTCTCTAAAAGAAGATGGAAAATTATATACCTAAAAATGATAACCTCACCACAAAGGATTAAAAAGTAAATAATAAGGATTTAAGAGATTTAGAAGTAAATAAAAGAAGATGCATTAAAAGGTTGGAAATTGAATATGAGCTATTAAAGAAAAGAACAGGTAAAAAAGATAGTGTATAAACTTATAAATTAATAATATAGTAAAAAATATTTGTTCTCTCACAAGATTCCAGGGATTTAAAAGTAAATAAAAGAAGATACAATAAAGATTCCAGGGATTTTAGAAGTAAATAAAAGAAGATGGAAGCATTAAAATGTTGGAAATTGAATATGAAACAGGTAAGGAAACAAAAGAATACGAGTAAGAGGAGGTAAGCAAACAAAAGAATACGAGAGGAGATTGTTCGTTCACGGGTGATTTTCTCCATGCTAGTTAGGCATTGGTGTTTTTCTCACTGCTCGCTGTAGGCAGCAGCAAGACTTGTCTGAACAATTTCATGAAAGGAGGGAAGGAAAGTGTTTCATATACTCGATATACAGAGAGAGGACAGGGTAGCCGCATTTGCAATATGTATAAAGAAAGAATTAGATGTCCTTTGACATCTTAGTATTCCTACTTTCTGGAAGTCTCAATGGCGAGGGAAAATTCCCATAGGTAAATTTGCATGACCAGGGGAGGAGGAAAGAAAGCGAAGGAAGCAGCACATGACACATTAAAGGCCGGTGGAGGGGCTTGTCGGAGGGACTTAAACAGTCTCGAGATTGTCCACCCAAACAGGTCGGTGAAGCGTGAGTGAAAAGGTAGCTACATACTACGTTACCACGGGAGAGTCCCTAGGTCCTCCATGTACAAGTATGGATCAAGAATTGGAGCTTTCGTTTCTCTGAAGTCCAGACAGACAGCTCTGCAAACCGACTCTAGTATCGGACGGAAAAAAAACTTGCGAAACTACTTCCCACGAGAAAGTTATGAACACTGGGCACGCTATTAACTCAAACACCCACTAAAGAAGGCGAAGCAAGATAGCTGGTCGGGACAGTCATACAGGGCACGCTATTAACTCAAACACCCACTAAAGAAGGCGAAGCAAGATAGCTGGTCCGGACAGCTTACGCATGGTTGAATAGGCAGCTACTAGCTACTGAACAGGACAGCCCGCAAGGTTACCTACCTTCCTACCGTTTCATTGGTGCGCTGTACGGGTGTGTACAGCCTGAAGATTTCGTCAGTCCGAACTCGAGATTTTGTTTATCAGGAGTCCGGACAAGAGCTCGACAGGTCGATGACCCGCCCACAATTACCTAGCAATTCCAACTATCTATATATTAACGTGAGAAGAATTGCAGGGACATATATGAGTTCAATCATTCGGCAGGTTTTAAAAATAAAAGGAGTGGCTATTCATCATCCCGGTTTAATCAGTACGAGCTGCATGTCCTTTAAGATGTGGGGGCGTGAGGGTCAAGATGACAGGAGGAAATTCTTATCCAAGTGCCGCTTGACAGCCGGGCAAAGGCATAATAAAAATTTATTTACAGCACACTGTAATAAAAGTTTACACACATAACTTCATTCATTTTTTTTATCTCTCTTACTATCATTATCATTTTCTCAAAGAATAAACTATGCAGTAAAACGTACAATGTGTACTTGTTCAGCCTCGCACGCGGACCAGTGCAAAAAAATGAAGAGCGTTCCATCGCCTCCTGAGCATTCCATCGCCTCCCAGGGCCTGCTGGATCATCATTCTGCAGATTCCATGGATCATCATTCGGCAGATTTCATTCCGGAATTCTCTGTGATTAAAATTTAACATCAGGGCCTCAATGGACGAAACACGAAGATGAAAAAAACTACGATTAAAGAAATCCAATACTCACATTGAGATATATGTCCATAATGTTAGGCTGCTCCACTCTCGCTTCTGCTTCTGGCTGTAAGCTAGGGTTTCTTCCTCTCTCAGGGTTCACATACACAAACATGACACAACAGAGAAAAATCACATACACATACATAACACAACAGAAGCACAAACACAGAGCCAGACACATAACATAAACAGCAAATACACAGAGCGCTCCACTTTACAACACACTACTGCCTGAGAGAGAAATACAACAAGCAAGAAGAGAGCACAGAAAAAATAATAGAGGAGCAGAGCCTCTCTCTCAAATATGACTACTACGAAATACTCTGTATTGAATCCGCTTTTTTCCGCCATCTTATACGTCACGTTTGCTTTTTCCCACGATCTGCATAATTATCCAGCAACCGGGAGTTCAACACAAGCATAGCCATTCGATCAAATCCGGAAGTTGTAATTAGCCCTCGGATTGAAATGGTTGTTAGGATCCAGCGGTCAATATTAAATTAAAAAAGCAACATTAAAACGAGTTAAAAAAGCAATTGATGTCATTCGCTCCCCTCCTTTCCATTTCAATAAATCTTTTAACGTAAAAGCATTGATATATCCATATGGTGGAACCATTCCAGCGCTCCGCTCCATTCAATTTCAATAAATCTTTCAACGTTCATAGTGACATTGATATATCCATATAGTGGAACCATTGCATTCCATTTCTTAAATCTTAAGAAAAAGAGGTATTCAATTAGATAGACTCACTAAAAACTGGTTTTCATTTGAAAATGCTATAATGAATTTGGATTTTGGATTTGGAAAGTAGGGGAAGAGAAATAAATTTTAGAAAAGGAAAGATAACCACTTTTTATACCATTGAAATCATGTTAATTAATAAAATTATTATTTATAATTATTATTTATTTATTCACAGACGGTATGTTAATCGTATCACCAAACTAGAAGATGCCCAAGGGCAACCAATTATGGATCATGAAAGTATGTTAATCGTATCACCAAATTAGAAGATGCCCAAGGGCAACCAATTATGGATCATGAAGGGATAGAGATATAATTGGTTAATTACTACAGAAATATTCTCTTCGAACCTATCCCTCACCAAACTCCAGCTATAAACAAGGTAACTAGTCATATCCCCACTCCCATCACTGAGGAGCAAAATGATGCACTAATGAGGCCTATCACAATTGAGGAGGTGGACCAAGCCATAAAGGAAATGTCGGTGGGAAAAGCACCAGGACTAGATGGTTTTACAACAGATTTCTTCCATCATTGTTGGTCGATGATCAGGGAGGACGTCTGACAACTTGTAGAGGAATCTCGCGCTTCTCGGCAGGTGGTCTCAACTCTTAATGCCACCTTTCTTACTCTCATTACCAAGAAGGAACGAGTCTCCCACCCGAATCAGTTTAGGAAAATTGTGATATGCAATGTGGTCTACAAAATTATCACTAAAGTGATTTCCCTCTGCCTCAAGCCTATTCTTCCCTTCATCATCTGTAAAGAGCAATCAAGATATGTTAAGCAGTGCCAAATAATGGACAACGTCATATTTGTACATGAGGTGCTTCATTCACTAAAGTCTACCCAAAGTCGAAGTATTCTTATTAACCTTGATCTTTCAAAGGCTTTTCATCGCCTCAACTGGTAGTATATGCAATCTCTTCTCTTAGCTTTTGGTTTCTGCAATGATTGGCTCAATTGGATACTTAACCTAACCTCCTCAGCCTTTTTCTCCATCCTTTTCAATGGTGTGTCATCCAATCCTTTTGCACCTTCCAAAGGAATTTTCCAAGGCCATCCACTTTCCCCCTTCCTCTTCGTCAGAATTGCAGAGGGTCTAGGTCATTACATACAGGCCTCTATTGCGGATGGTTCTCTTCAAGACCTGTCATTGCATGGTTTTCAACCAGCAGCGTCCCACAACCAATTTGTGGATGACACCATGTTAATGGGCACCCCAATTGCGCAAGAAGCCTTGAAACTTAACTCCATCCTTATGGATTTTAGTGAGGCCTCTGACACATCTATTAACCTAGATAGATCTCAGCCCTTCTCCTTTAATACTCCTTTGGCCATTCAGCGACATAACTCTCGCTTACTAGGCATTACCAAGAGCTCCCTTCCATCCAATTACCTTGGCATTCCCCTTTCGGATTCTACAACCATAACTATCTCATTGGATTCTCTCATTCAATCCCTAATCAATCACTTGAACTCTTGGACCTTCTGGACACTTAATATGGTTGCTCGCCTTGTCTTAATCAAATCGGTCCTCCAAGCCATCCCCATTTACCTTTTTTCTTCTTTATTCGTTTCACAATTTTCTCTCAAAGCCATCCACAATCTGCAAAGGAACTTTCTCAGGCAAGGTCACAAAGCAGGGAAAAAATGGGCCCTGATAAGCTGGGACAAAGTATGCAAACCAAAGCTCAATGGGGGTCTTTGTATTTGTGATCCAGGCTTGTTGAATGAAGTTATGGGCGCTAAGATCTGGTGGCGTTGTCTTAAGAAACCATACAAGTCATGGGCACAACTATGGAAGCAAAAATATGCTCCTAACATCAATGAAGCTCAGATCATACAGATGATGGATTAGATTCCAGGCTCAAACATATGGAATGCAGCATGGTGTAATCACCCTCTTATCTAGGAACGTGCCTTTTGGGAGCTATGAAGTGGAAATGATGCCCTTTTCTGGTCAGACTCAAGGCAACAGTTGCCTCCCCTACAATCCTTGAAAAGCATGCAACCTATTCAAGCACAAATGCAACAAGGGTATACCCTTAGGGTAGCTAATATTTGGAAGGATGAGCCCCTTCCTCCTCATTGGAGGAATTGGAAAGTCCTCCACACAAACCTCAATATTCCAGCTGACTGTAATCTGCAACCTTGACAAGAAGCAACTGCTCAGAGAAAGGTTTGTATTCAGGAGGGATCGAATATTCTACATTGGGGTCACTCTCCTCTTAGCTCATTTTCAATTAGAGAAGCCTACAATCTCAAAGCCAAATTTCACCTCCAGCTAAAGGACAATATTTGGAAAATTGTTTGGCACTCTCATTTTTGGCCAAAAATTTCCACGTTTTTATGGCTCCTAGTTCAACATATTCACTAGGGACAATATCTGAAAAAAGAGGATTCAATGGGCCTTCGGTCTTCCACCATTGTCTGCAACAAGAGGAATCAATGTAACACTTATTAAATCAGTGTTCTTTTAGTGTTGAAATATGGGATCAAGTCGCACAAATCATGAGAAAAACGAACAGAGCCAGGGACAACATAATCAACACCATTGAGAACTAGGGATTGACAACTTTCAACAACTCAATTTTAAATCGGATTTGGCATTTGTTTCCAAGTTTTGTGGTTTGGAAAATATGGAAGGAGAGAAATAAAAGAGTTTTCCATTCCAAACCTTCATCTCTCCCCAATATCTAGTCTAATATCTTTGCTTGCATACATGAAACCATTAAATCTCAACAGTGGTCTCAAGAAGACCTCTCATGCAACCCCAGTGAAAGTATCATCCTTTCTCAGTGGCATATAAATCTTAATCCCAACCAACACATAATCACTCCCAACCCTCGTCCCCTGCATACCCCCAATCCCTGGTTCTGACACTGTCCTCCCATAGGCTTCTTCAAGTTGAACTTTGATGGTTCCTCTAAAGGCAACCTCGGACCCGTCAGTTATGTGGTGGTTATCAGAGACAACAATGGGAAAATCAGACACATCATGGCTGGGAATATCGTCTTTGATTCAAACAACTCAACTGAGCTCTAGGGCCTCATCAGAGGCATTCAACTGGCTTCTAGATTGGGTTTGAATCAACTAATTATTGAAGGAGACTCTGAATTAATCATCTCTTTGGCTACTAAAATCATAAATGGCTATGATCCTGCAAAAGTCTCCCCTAGTGGGTGCCTTCTCAGTTCCTTGGAGGTCTTTCACTCCCTCCTTTGACCTTCTCTCATCCTCATCCGTTCCCATGTACGACGAGAGGCAAATAAAATTGTTGATAAGTTAGTGAACGAAGGGGTGTCTTTAGTGGACGAAGATCTTTTCATTGACGCCAGTCTTCTATTAGACCCATCTTTACTTTTGCAATGTTTTTATTTAGCCCACAGGGATTTCTCTTCCCTAGATGGGGTGCCACTTGGTGATCATGCAAACAATTGCTCCATCGTGAACATCCACCACCTTCCTCCATTTCTTCCTCCCAATGTCAAGCATTAATGCAAAGGATTTAGGTGCGCGCCTGGATCGTATGTGAAACTTATTGCGCATGTTTAGCATGGCATTGGATCACATATGCACAGGTACACAAAAGGTGAGTGTTGTCAACTTGGGCGTAATGGCACTTTCCATGGCTGGAACCAGAAATCTTGCAGTGTTTATGCTTGAGGTTCATTCATTGTATCACATTTTGGTTTTGTTTGTAGCTCCCCTGTCTCTCCCAATGATGTTCCTGGATTCTTGTCCTCTGGTTCAATTGCCTCCCTCGCCTCAGCGCTTTGGCTTCTTCATTGCAGTCATGCCGAGAGAGAGGCAAGCCAAAGCGTGGCCCAGCCTACTATATCTTCCTAGCCAAACACTCTCTCCCTGATCCTTCATTTGCTTTATCACATTACCTTGTTCTTCCCTCAGTTGCATCGCCCTCCACTGCTCATAATTGGGACAAGAATGATTGGGGTCGAGTCTTAGTTGAGGAGGAATTCCCTCCAATTCAGCCCCAACTTATTGTTGAATCCTCGGTGGAAGTTCCTGTGAGCTCTCAGAATCTCTCAGTCCATTCCACTCAAGCGGGAGGTGATTCTCCTGCCCATGTGCCACAAGAGAATTGGAATTGCCATGTTCTTGAGGAGGTGGCTCCCATGATAGTCGAAGAAGTGGTTTAAGAAGATATATGTCCAGATATAGTGGTTACTCAAAAAGAGGAAGCAATGTCTGAGATGAATCCCCAATGAGGCTTCTCTGAGGAGCAATTGCAACTCATTTTTGAATTGCGTCGGGATGTTGTAGATCAATTTTACCGCCAGGAGATCCTCAGTCATCGGCTGGATGTTTTCTTCAACTCTTTCTCAAGCGAGCCTATGAAGCGGAGATTCCCAACCTGTTGTCAACCATTCGCCTTCACTCCGGCTCTACCACATTCTCCACCAGACGATGGGGTTCAAGGCGCTTCCAGTGTATGAAATTCTCTTGTTTTGTTTTTACTTTTGTTAATTCTAGGAAGAGAACAATATGGGCTTCAGGCCTTCTTCGTAGTATCTTTTGTACATCTTAGTTATGGAAATTAGCATAGTCATGGACTCCTTTTTCGGGGCTTGGGTCTAGTTCTAGTTTCCATTTTTTGGCAAAACAAACTACATGATCCTTAGTATGTATATGTTTTCTGAACTTCTAAGGTAATACAACTTTTTATTTACAAAAAAAACAACAACTCACAATTTCACTTTACATTTTACATGTGTTTTTTTGAATTGTTGAAACTTAAATAAATATATTGAATAGTAATATGAATATTCCAAGTTCCAATAATAATGAAAAACATATTTTAAAATTAATATTAATAAATTTTAATAGTAAAATAGGAAATTTAAGAGAAAAAAAAAATCAATTCAAATTAAATAATAACAATTTATTTTTTTAAATAAAAGACAAACAATATATATACATAAATATAATAACAACTTAATTTTAAGGTCATCTCAAATTCAAATTGGTGTATGAGACTCCTTGTTTATAAGACAAGATACCCCTATGTATATAATGTAATGTATCATACCAACATAATACACATTTTCTAAAAAAATCATAATATACATTTAAAAATATATTTATTTTATTACACACAATTACTTTTATATAATTTTAAAGTTATTTTTAGTAATCTAATTTTAAATCATTTAAATATTTAATTTTTAAAAATTTCATAAAGTGAGTTCTCCCTACTCAATTGGTTAAGGTGTGGGTTTCATATATATAATAAAAAGAAAAAAAACTATATAAACATGTCAAACTTTATTAATAATTACATAAAATATATCATAAAAAATAAAAAACTTTATTTTTTTAATCAAAATAGAATTTGTATTGTAATAAAAAAAGGCTGCAGCCTAGGCTTAACAACGATTTACATGTTGTTGGTTCCTAAATTTTTTTGCAAACTTGGGTATTTTGCAAAATTCCTTTCTCCCTTCATAAGATCTCAGAGAGAGAACATGATTTTTCTTACAAAGAGTGATCATGCCAATTTCCCAAGTACATGGATAAATTCTAACAATTTGATTACAAAGATAAATATAGAAGCATAACATTTTTATCTCATGCTTTATCTAACCCCACATCTAATTGGGGGGGAACCAAGAGTTGTCTTCCATCCCAATCAAACATTTGTTTTGCTTCATAAGCATTCCACTCTCGATTAGTTTTCCTTCTCCTTGTAACGGGAGGGGAGAGATTTTGGGCATTTTTTTTCAGAGTTTCAGTGAAGGAGAGGGATTTGGCAGACTTTGAGTGTGCATGCACTTCAGGTTCCACTTCATATTTCTCATGATTTGATTCTTGCTCTGATTCCTATACTTCCTCTTCTTCTGCCTCTCATTCCTTTGAATTTTTGTCTTCTTCCTTTTTTATTCCTGCTTCCTTCTCTTCTTCTCAAGCAATAGCCTCTAGATCCCATTAGGATTTTATATCCTAGGGAATCTTATGATTCCTGGGCAGATCCCAAAGCTCCGGTTAGGACGGTCTGTCAGAGTACCATAAAATGTTGTTGTTGCACCTGCCTCAGTCTATTGCCATATGATGATGATGTTGTTATCTTGGCCTCATGCTGATGATGTTGTTGTTTCAACCTCGTGTTGTTGTTGATGATGTTGTTTCATCCTCATGTTGTTGTTGATGATGTTGTATCAGCCTCGTGTTGTTGTTGATGATGTTGTGCTAACCTCATGATGTTGATGATGGTGTTGGTGATGTTGTTGCCTTAGTGTTAGGGTAATTGATGTTGATGCAGGTAATGATGATGATGCTATTCCAACTCCATGTGATGAATGATGATGATATTGATGATGAGAAAAACTTCCGATGATTTGTAGATATGCTAGTGAGTGTTCTAGATGTTGATGATGTTGTTGCCCTCTCTCTCTCTCTCTCTCTCTCTCTCTCTCTCTCTCTCTCTCTCTCTCTCTCNTGGGTTATGTCAGTAGAATACCCTTCTCATTAAGGGGGAGTGTTGAAATATTGTAACTTCGAAGAATATTCGAATTATAATTGAGTTATTATCTTATAGATCAAATCCCCTTTTGTGGATTGACCATGTCAGGACTTATGTATGGCCAAAGCCCCTTTTGTGGATTGGTCAAACCATAGTTATATGGTGGTGTTTGTAAAGTCGGCCCCAGAGATTTAATAAAGTGGTTTTAACCACTATTGGAAGAAGTCGACCCTACTTGATGAAGAGACATAAGTCGAGCACCTCCTCAACTAGTATTTATAAGTGAGGAGGGCACCTCATATGTTCACTAACACACTCACTTCTAGTGTGCATCTTTTGAAGGTAGCTGCAGTTACAAGAAGAAGGAGAGAGAGGCGCATTCTCAATCCTAGTCTTTTCTTGGTGGTTTTGGTCTTTAGTCTTGGCATTGTATCGACAATCTATTGTTGAGGAAGTTTTTGTTGGGTTTTCTCCCCCATGAGGGTTTCCTGGGATAAAATGATGTGTACCTTGTGATTGTGTTTCTTTAATTGATCCTACTTATGTTGTTATGATCTAGTAAATTGAAAAGAACTTAATAACAACTCTAAATTTAACAAGAGTCGTGTCTCTTCAAGAGACACTATTATGTATAAATAGAGGATAAGTTCCTCTCATTTGTGCACTCTCACACACACTTCTCTTGTGCATCTTGGAGAGCATAAGAAGGTCTAGCGCACAAGTCTTGGAGACTGGTTCTTTTGGTGTTTTGGTCTTGGTCTTTCTTGGAGAGCTATATCGCATCATTGTATTGGTTGAAGGAATCTATATTGAGGATTTTGGTTTCTGGGTTTTCTCCTCCATGAGGGTTTCCCAAGATAATCTTTGTGTTCTATTGTATCTGTGATTGTCTATCTTTCATTCATCCTACTACAGTTGCTATTGGATTAAGTAATTGTAATTGTGTAACTAGAAAATTTAAATTCCAACATGGTATCAGAGTAACTTGAATAGAAGCCAGTTGCAAATCTAGAAGCCTAAAAGGGAGTCATTTTCAGTCTAGAGACAGTTGTCAGACAAAATAAAACCATCAAGAGGTTCTCCCTAGCCTAACGCACTTTTCCAGTGGACCAGTTTTCCAGTTTGCAGTTGTTGTAGTTAGGGATTCAACCAAACCCTGAGGTTGATGTTTTTCCAGTTTCTGGGGGAATTTTTACAAAGCAAGACCACCAAGAAACTCGCCTTAGAAGAGCGCACCTACTAGTAAGTTCAATCTTTCAATTTGGTTCATATTTTTGTGTGGTCCCAGGTAGGATGACTACTAGAACAAAAATTGATCAAAAGCTAGATGGAGTTGATAACTCCATGGCCTAGAGGTACATGGTAACCCTCATTCTTGAAGAACATGAACTAGATAAGTTCATTATAGAATAAGTTCAAGAACCTCAAGGAGATGAAGCTAAGGCAAAATATAAGAAGGACATGGTGAGAGAAAAAAGGATTATTGCAGACTCCATTAAGGACCATCTTATCCATCATGTATCATCATTATCTTCTCCAAAGCAAATGATGGACACCTTAACCAGTCTGTTTGAAGGAAGCAACATAAACCGAAGAATGACTCTGAGATCTCAGTTGAAGAATGTGAAAATGCAGAACTCATAAACCATTCACTCCTACTTCTCAAGAGTGAATCAAATCAAGGAACATATAGAAGCCATTGGTGACACAGTAGAAGGAGAAGAGATGGTGATGACTATTGAATAGCCTCCCAAGGTCATGGGATGCATTCATCCAAGGAATTTGCTCAAGGACAAAGCTTCCCAAGTTCAATAGGCTTGGGGAAGATTGTAACTAGGAATAAGATAGGACAACTGCAAGAGACGAAAAGATGGCAAATGAAGATCAAGCCCTAGCCGCCCACACCAGGAAAGGAAAGAACAAGAAGGAGCATTATTTAACTAAGAATTTTAAGATGGGTTAAAGAGAAAACTCAAAGATCAAATGTTACTGTTGTCAGGAATTGGGACACTTTGTTAGGGATTTTCCCCCCATTATGAAAGTTAAGAATAAGAAAGGAAGTAAGAGGCATCAAGCTCACACAACGAAAGATGACGAGGCTCCCAAGAAGGTTGCAAAGCAAGATGAATCAAGTGATGAGGATTATGTTCTTATCTCATCCCTCACAGGTACTGTTACTCATGGAAGCGACACTTGGTTGATAGACAGTGTTGCTTCCAAGCACATGATAGGCTATGAAGACTCCTTATCTAACCTTATTCATAAAGATTCACCTCACAAGGTGAAATTCAGTGATGACTATCAGTATCCAATCAAAGGTGTTGGAGAAGCTTCTTGTTGGTCCTAAAGTCTGCATCTAACTGCTAAAGGGCAAAGCTAGGCCACCTCAAGTTTTGGAATGATTATTCTTTTGATAATTTAGATTTTTGGGTCAGTTAGAGGGTTGGTTTTACCAAGACAGGAGCATGGTTGGGTTGGTGAAATGATATGGATGAGGGTCCTCCTTGGCTGGTGGCACACTACTGACAGGCAAGTGAAATAATATAAGACAAAGGGAAACAACAAATTACTCAATGACTAATCCGGTGCAAGAAGTTCAGTACTTAAATTATCATTTCGAGACATTAAACATGTATCAAAAACGCAATTTCTCCCACAGGTTTCACTAAAAACAAATCTTCACCAAGCGTTAGTTGTTTTCACAGGTTGCATATCAATAAAGACAAGTTATACAATAGCCAAAGGAAATGAAATGTACTTTGCACAAATCAAAACTACATTTAAGATAAGATAAAAACACATGAAGATTTGAACGAAACACTTTCATCAAGAGTATATTCACCAGGTAGAGAGAGTTAATCCATGCATAGAATGGGTCCAACCAATCTGATGTATTGCTATCCTTTCCCAAAAATTGAACCCCTCAAAACATATAGAAAATGCATATTTATCAGAGTTGCAGAGGCTCTCGTCCATTTGGGACTGAGACTTAACTCTACATTAACAATTGTAGAACGAATAATTAACTTGACTAAAACACTGCTGGAGTACAACAATGTATACTTCACACTTGACTTAATAAAAAAGAGTGGTTCTTATCACACATAGAAGACTAGTTATTATGCTTTAAACTAAACAGAGTCTTGAACTGAATAATTGAAAACTGAAACTAGCGATGAAACTGGACTAATGCGAGCGTTGGAATGAACTGAGACTGTGGCAGAAACTGATTCAAAGTGACAGAGCTGAATTCTGCAATGATCATGGCATGCACGCGCGTTGTTGGAGGCCACTGAAGACAACTGAATGTGCAGCGTGAAAATCTCTCGGAGTGACGTGGTGACCTGATGTCATATAAGCACATGATTGTGGAAGTTGTCGAGGGTGGTTTGGATCCACACCGCTCCGACCCTTTCAATCCACCACCAACTGCCACGTACCTCATAAGCTACCGCTCAAGGATGTTAACGTTCAGGAATTTTCCGTCCCCGTAATGAAGTGTGGCCATTTATCTTTCGCAATCTGTGATCTGGGTGACCCTACTACTTTAGCATCCCTGTTAAAGTTCTATCTGTCTACCATGTGTCCTGACGTATGAGTGCCATGTGTCTTAGGCGAATGAGTTCCATGTGTCTCCGGGACTTCGAGCTTCAATTGTTTATGAATGTTGTTCTTGTAAATCTCCCGAAGTAGTACGAGCCTAGTTGACGTGGCGAGCTCTCGAGACTTCGGGACTTCGGGCTTCGGGAGCTCGGAATGTAAAGCATGGAAATATCCTGAAGTGGTATGGTCTTGGTTGACATGGAAATCTCTCGTCACTTCGAGACTTCAGCTCTTCGGGTGATATTCCTTTCTTACCTACTGCAAAGATCAATGGTTCTTGTTGATTTGAGATCAATGGTCCACAATTACTTCAAGAGTTCGGGCTTCGGGCCTTTAAGATGCATAGTTCTTACAATCCTATGTAGTGTCANTCTTACCTACTGCAAAGATCAATGGTTCTTGTTGATTTGAGATCAATGGTCCACAATTACTTCAGGAGTTCGGGCTTCGGGCCTTTAAGATGCATAGTTCTTACAATCCTATGTAGTGTCATATCTCTGAAGTGAGAGATCTGCCTCCACGTGTCCTCTTGCTTCGGATGGTTGAGATTCACTTCGGGAGTTCGGGCTTTGGGAGTTTTCTTCTGTTTGCTCGTGCAATCCTCCGAAGTGTCGTATTTCCAAAGTGTGAGATCTGCCTCCACGTGTCCTCTTGTTTTGGACGACCGAGATTCACTTCGGAAGTTCAAGATTCGAGAGTTTTCTTCTACTTGATTGTGCAATCCTCTGAAGTGTCATATTTCCGAAGTGTGAGATCTGCCTCCACGTATCCTCTTGTTTTGGATGACCAAGATTCACTTCAGGAGTTCGGGCTTCGGGAGTTTTCTTCTGCTTTCTCATGCAATCCTCCTAAGTGGCATATTTCCAAAGTGTGAGATCTGCCTCCACGTGTCCTCTTGTTTTGGACGATCAAGATTCACTTCGGGAGTTCAGGTAATTCTTTCTCTAGTGCTTCGCTTCGCAAATCTTCCATAGTGTTAAGTCTCCGAAGTGAGATATCTAGCGCCGCGTGTCCTTGTTGATGGACGGACAATATGAACTCCTAGTTTCGGGCCTTCAGGAGTCCTTTACTCACTCAGCTTTTGCTTGTTTCCTCCTGGAGTACGAGATCGACTAACATGTGTCCCTTGCTTGAAGATCAACGACCACGAGTGATTGCGGGGACTCAACTCGCTCACTCTTTATTTTCCCTTCTCGCTCTCTACAAAGCGAAGATGATCATCCATAGTGGGATCGATATCCACCGTTGATCTGTTGATCTAGAAATATCAACTATCTTGAGAAATTGTGGGCTGACAACTTGCAGAAAATTTAATTTGCTTCATGATCCCCACAATGACTCCCCATCGTCGATCTCTCTCCAATGAGATCTGACGGTCGTGACTTAATATTTTCTTGATCTAATGACTGAAAATTGAACCCGTTTGTTTGCTTGTATTTCAAGCCCGAAATGGACTGCTCTGAATAATGCATTTTTGCTCATGGTTTCTTACCGTGCATACCAGAGAATTGGCGGGCCTGGATGTCTCCTGAGCACATGAAAGGTTTGGTGGGCCTGTTGCATGTTCAATTAGTGGCAAACATGATGACAAGTATTTCAAACTCAAACCAAAGATGCAATTATATTTCAAGGAAAACATAAATAATTCGGTGCAAAGAATCATTCAAACAATCCAATAAGAAAAACCAGGTCATTGAACAGATGGGAAACTGACTTTATCAACCAGAAGAGGAAAAAATTGATGAAGGCATAGGGAAATGAAAGAGGAGAGGCAGGGGTGCAGACCTAGGTTACAACACTTCCTACAAGTTAAACTCAGGCAAGCCAATGAAGATGAAGGAATTTATCTATATTCCAGGTTTAAAGAAGAATCTTCTCTCAATTTCAACATTGGACAAGAAGGATTTAGAGTAGCATTTATTGACGGTCAAGTTCTTATGTGGCCTAGAGGGAAGGCCCTCGATAATGCAGTAGTGATTGGAGTTGAAGAAGGATGTCTCTACAAATTAAAAGGACATTCAGACTTTGCAGTGGTTCATGATATTGTGAATCCCAGTGAACTATGGCATAGGAGATTTGCTCACCTACACTACAAAGCTCTTCTAGTTGTGAGTAAAATGGTGACAGGTCTTCCAGAAATCCAACTAGAACCAGATGGAGTGTGAAAAGGATGTGCACAAGGCAAGAATGTGAAGCACTTCTTTTCCAATATCGATAGTAGAGCCAACAGAGTTTTGGACATCATGCATTCAGACGTGTGTGGACCGATGTCGACAACTTCACTAAGTGGGTATGTATATTATGTATCTTTCATTGATCATTACTCATGTAAAACTTGGATTTATTTGTTAAAAGAAAAGAATGAAGTTTTTGGCAGATTTAAAGAGTTCAAGGCTCTAGTAGAAAACTTGACAAAGCAGAAGATAAATACCTTGCGATTAGACAATGGAGGTGAATTCACCTCAGAAGAATTCAAGATGTATTGCAAGGAAGTAGGGATTAAGAGGGAGCTTTCTACTCCCTATAACCCTCAGTAGAATGGAATAGCTGAAAGGAAGAAACAGACGATCATGGAAGCAATAAAGGCCATGGTCCATGATCAATATATTCCTATGCATCTGTGGGCAGAAGCATCGAAGACGACAATGTACGTGCAGAATAAAAGTCCCCACAAGGTGCTTGATGTTAAATTTAGAGCTGTTATTTAGTTCTTTTCAATTTACTAGACAATAATAGCATAAGTAGGATCACTAAGAGAAACACAATCACAAGGTACACAAAATTTTATCCCGCGATGTAATGTCCCCCACCTCTTGATGAAGAGGATTGGAGAGACTTAGTAGTCTAGTCATCCCCACTAGACTATAGTCTCATGCAACAAGGGGAAACGTCGACTAGACTCAAAGGTTATAATATTAAGTTGACTTGAAAAGGTAAAAAGTAACTCAATGAAGAATTAGAACACTTGAGGTTGAGTTAGAAGTTAACCCTAGGGGTTAACTAACTCAACAGAGAAATAGAATGGAGGTATAAAGGAAAGACAAGGGCACACCTCTCACTCATCTTGGATTATTATGCATTTTGTTTTTGGGCTCTTGAGCACATAGTTTTGAGGGTTTTGAGAATACAAACCCTAGAGGGCAACTCGGTGGTGAAATATTACACCTATCTTGTTCCAAGCTTGGTCTCGGGGATGCAATACTCCACCCACACTATTCTACAATAGTGACAGGTACCATGACTCATCCAGGAGAGCAACAAGCCATACCCTTGAGGGTTTCCCACAAGGGGACGCATCATTGTTTGGACGGAGGTTTGATCCAAGAGTCTGAGAAGGATTTTGGAGATTTGATCACTTGGGTTTTCTTTACAGAGCCATGATCTATAACTCTAGTGCTTTTGGAGAGAGTTATTCCATCCAGTTGATTTCTTAGAGCATCGACACAATTTGGAGAAAAGGAGGGCGCTACTAGGAATCAGATCTATTCAGTTTGGAGGGGTTAAACTTTAGATCTCACCTTGAGACTTCACCTAGAGGTTTACAGTGCCCCGATATATCTTTTTGGGGAGTTTTAGGGCATTGGGAGGTCTCCTTCATTAGGGCCAAAATATTAGGGTTTGACAATATTCAGGAGGGCACAACTTCACTTGAGGATTCAAAATTTGGAGGAGCAGTTCCTGGCATTTCGGCCTGAGATTTCAAGAGGGGGTTCTACTCACCCCGATCTATTATTCTACAGGGTTTGGCATCATTTGGAGGCTTCCATCAGGTAGGCTGAAATATTGGGTCTCCACAGCTATTTGGGAGGATGTGACTTCAGCCAAGGGGGTTTAGACTTGACCATGGTTCTTCTTGCATTGATCTTCATCTTGTATTCAGCCTTTGGAGGCTTGTATCGTCTTATCAAGAGCATTTTGTAGCAGCTCATATTATCTATTGGATCTATTTGTTGATTATTCCAGATATGCATCCTTATTGTATCAAGTTCCTTCTCATTATATCAATAAAGGTCAGATCTATGATGTTGGTTCCATATCTGGCGTTGCTTGTATTATCTTGTATTTCCACGTGCTATATCTTCAGATCTATGTCAGATGTATGTTAACTTAACCTGCAAACCCTAAGACCGAACTCAAGACGTAAACTTGTAAGTAAACACACACACATAAGTTAATTAGTGATCAGTTAGTGTTCCAAGCGAAAAAAACTGGCTTGGGAACATTAAAGTGGTATCAAAGCGTTGATCCTCCCATCCTATGAGGGTTAGCACATGAAGAAGTTCAGTGGCATTTATATGGGCAGAAGAAGGAAACAGACAGGTGAGGTAGAGGCTGAAATGGAAGGATCAGGTGAGGACAATGAGCCACAAATTCTAGCAGGAATCACTAGAGACTTGCAACGTTCCATAGAGGTGTCACAGAGTGACCTTGTACATCACCTGTAGGAAAACCAAGAGAAAATACGTAGGGGACAGACAGAGGTGGAAGAGACCTTGAAAAAGGCAAGTCATAGCCAAGAGTTGATATGATGACTTTTGATGCAGATGACTCATGGGGGAAAGGGTCCAGAAAACTTATGCCAATAGGGACGCTAGTGGATCTCATAGTGGGAATAAACATCAGTAGGAGCATGTTCCCTATTATCATACTGAGGGACAAAGCCATGGAGGAGGTGCACCATAGGGACATACACACAACAGGACCACTCATAGGCCCTATCTACCTTCATTTTTGGATGAACAGACACAACCATAATTCCAAGACGAAATTGAGGACAATTTTGCACAATATGTCAGGGAATATAACTCACTAAGCATAGGAGTCCAGAGACAGATGACATTGGATCAGTATTGTGGATTTAAACTCAGGGACAAAACCAGGCCGTACCACAAGATCAACTATGAGTTAGAGCGCAGGGCTGGAAAAATGGAGATCCCCTATTTTGATGGGTCTCCCAAGATGACTGCACAGACTTGGTTGCAAAAACTTGATACTTACCTGCAACTTAACCCAATGAGAGAGATGGATTCCATCAAGTTTTCCACCATGTACTTGGAGGGAAAAGCTCATGACTGGTGGTACCATGGGTTAATCACACTTGGCCACAATCAGATAGTGGCTTACATAGAGTTTACATAGAGACTCATTGACAGGTTTGACCAGGGGTATCCAGAACTACATTTCAGGGAACTCACCCAACTCAGGCAGATAGGATCACCTAAGGTGTATATTAAGGAGTTTCAGAGGCTGAAATTCATGGTACATGATGTTTCTTAGTCAAGACTCATGATTATTTTCACAGAGGGTTTGATGGAACCCTTAAAGGGTTGGGTTAAGGCCTTCAAGCCTACCAACTTGCAGGATGCTATATGGAGGACTATAGATCTAGGCCCAGCAGTGAAAGCTAAGTTTATTCCTAGACCACCTCTAAACACCGGAGGAAGAGACCAAAGACCTCCCATGAATCAAGGAGGAAGAGACCCAAAGGGGTTTGATAGGGGAAGAGGTAGGATGGATGAGAACATAAGAAGGGAACTAAGGAGAAATCAACTATGTTATACATGCAAAGAGCCTTGGGATCCATCCCATCAGTGCATGGGAAGAGGCAAGGCCCACTACATTGAGGTAACTTCCTACAATGAAGAGGATGAAGATTTCGACCACCTACAAAATATAGAAGAAAACACCACCTAAATTGCAGAAGAAGAAGGTCCAGGTCACGGCATGACAACAGAGGATAAGGCTACATTGGCATCCATCAGTGGGGTACGCAAGTATAACACCTTCAGGATGAGAGGGGTATTGAAGGGAAATAAGGTTTCGGTTCTCATTGATGGGGGTGCTTCTCACAACTTTATTGATTCATCCCTACTACAGAGGAGGCACATACCCATAATGGAATTTGAAGGATTCAAGGTTGAGGTAGCAGGAGGAAGCACCATGCCATGTAACAGGTACATACCAGGAATGAAGCTTACATTAGGCATGCATGATTTAACACAAGAATTTTATGCGATTGATCTTCCAGACACAAATATCATCCTTGGGGTTCAACGACTTAGCACGTTGGGAACAATCACCACCAACTAAAAGACCATGGAGATGTCCTTCACAAAGGAAGGTGGAAAAAAGGTAGTTCTCAGGGGCATGTCAGGAAACACAACTAGGGTGGTTACAATAAAGCGCATGGAGGCCATATTCAGAAGATAAGACATTGTATATGCTGTTGAGTGTAGGATTTCAGTACATGTGGACAAGAAGGGAAAGGTTCACTATTCACCAGAGATTCAACGAATCATTGACAAATTTAACAAGGTGTTTGGACCCATTCCACCGAGAGCACCACCGGATAGGGGGTTTGAGCAAATCATAGAACTGGAAGAGGGAGCTAAACCAGTCATCACCATGCCCTATAGACACCCAAAGAAGTACAAATATGAGATAGAGAAGGCTATCAAAGAACTGTTAGACACAGGTCACATTAGACTGAGTTCCAGTCCTTTTACATCTTCAGTGGTACTAGTAAAGAAGAAGGATGGAACCATGCACATGTGCATTGATTACAGGGCATTGAACAAGAAAACAATTAAGAACATGTACCCCATTCCGAGGATTGATGAGCTATTGGATGAGCTTCATGGGGTTGTTTACTTCACCAAGATTGACTTGCGCTCTGCCTATCATCAGATCAAAATGAGGGAGCAAGACGCCCCAAGACTGCCTTTAGATGTCACTACGACCACTATGAATTCCTGGTGATGCCATTTGGATTGACTAATGCGCCAACCACATTTCAATATTGCATGAATCATGTCTTCAACAAGCAGTTGAGGAAGCACCTCCTAGTATTTTTTGATGACTTGTTGATCTATAGCAGGACTTGGGAGGAACATATTCAGCATGTGGAACAAATTCTAGCCATCATGGAGGACCAATCCTTGTATGCAAAGGATCCAAATGTTAATTTGGAATGACAAAAGTCCTCTATTTGGGACACATCATTAGAGTGAAAGGGGTATAGGTACACCAAGAGAAGATCCAAGCTATACTTGTCTGGCCCACACCTAAGACCCTTACAAAATTGAAGGGGTTTCTTGGCATTTGTTGCTATTACAAGAGATTTTTCAAGGGTTTCTCATAGCTTTGTGCACCCTTGACTGATTTGACCAAGAAAGGGGCCTTCAAATGGAGTTCAGAGGCACAATTGACATTTGACAAGATGAAAAATCTAATGAGCACGTGCTCAGTTTTAGATCTACAAGATTTCAACCAACCCTTCACCTTGGAGTTTGATGCCTCTAGAGAGGGCATTGGGGCAGTGCTTATGTAGAATAGGCACCCACTTGTCTATGAGAGCCAAAAGTTGAGGGGGCCTGAGCTTCTTTACACTATATATGAAAAATAAGTGTTGGCCATCATGCATGCATTCGCTAAATTCAGACAATACTTGGTAGGAGCAAGATTTGTAGTGAGATTAGATCACGACACCCTTAAGTACTTTTTGGAAGAGAAGGACTTAAATGAGAGGCAACATAAGTGGGTTAGAAAAATACAGGCCTAGGATTTTGACATTGAGTTTGTCAAGGGGAAGAATAACGTAGTGGAAGATGCATTATCTAGAAGGCCATCAGTTTATGCTATGACTGATATTTTAGTTGACTGGAAGGCTCACCTATTGGCAGAATACTCAAAAAACCAGTTTGCATGTCAGTTGATGGATGGATAGATATAGAATGACAAATTCATAATCATAGATGATGTCATCTACTACAAGGGATGAATTTTCTTGGTTCCTGAGTCAACCTTTAAGGCCAAGGTACTGCAAGCATGTCATGATTCACTAGTGGCAGGGCACCAAGGATTTGTCAAAACATACATGCAGGTAAGGGAAAGGCTTTCATGGAAAGGTATCAAAGAAGATGTGATGCGCCACATCAAGGAATGCACTACTTTCCAGGAAAACAAGGATGAGCACACACATCCACCAGGATTGTTACAACCTCTACCCATCCCAGAGCACAAATGAGAAAGCATCTCTATGGAATTCATCATAGAATTGCCAAGGGCACAAGGGAAAGATTGTATTTTCGTAGTGGTGGACAAGTTAACTAAATTTGCACACTTCTTCTCCATTTCCACAGACTTCAGGGCAACATAGGTTGCATATTTGTTTTTCAGGGAGATCTTCATACTACATGGCTTACCCAAGACAATTGTTAGTGACAGGGATACCCAATTTATGAGCACCTTTTGGCAGGAATTATTCAGGTTGGTTGGTACAACCTTGACCCCTAGCACCAGTTACCACCCTCAGACTGATGGGAAAACCGAAATAGTAAACAAGTGGGTGGAATTCTACCTCATAAATTATGTAGCAAGACAACATAAGGCATCGACTAGGTGGCTACACCTGGGAGAATACTGTTACAACACCACTTATCATATGTCTATTGGTTTGACCCCATTCAGGGCCCTATACAATTATGACCCTCTCTCCTTTTTAGAGATTGTCTTTGGTGATAGCAGAGCTCCGATGGTGCAAGATTGGGTGCAGCAGAGTCAACACATACTCAGAGAACTAAAGGATCACCCACAAAGAGCACATAATCAACAAAATATCCAGGCAGACAAGAACAAGGTAGAGCGTGCAATTGAGGTTGGTGACTTGGTCTACTTAAGGCTCCAACCGTACAGACAAGCTTCAATCAAGAGAAGTGGAGCAGAAAATATCCAATCCCGATTATTTGGTCCCTACAAGGTCAACATAAAGGTAGGTGTTGTGGCTTATGATCTTGATCTTCCACAGGGTAGTAAGATACACAACGTTTTCCATGTGTCATGCTTGAAGAGGGCCATAGGCCAACACATCACTCCACTTGAGGTACTGCCACCCTTTGATGAGGAAGTGCAATTGATACTGGTTCCATAAGAGCTATTGGAGGTTCGAGAGAAGAATCTAAGGAGTAGGAGCATCAAGGAATACTTAGTCAAATGAAAGGACTTGCCTATTGAGGATGCTACTTGGGAGAGTGAACATGTGATACAAGAGAAAGGTTCAGAATTGCTTGTGGGCAAGAAATTCCTAACAGGGGAGAATGTAATGTCGCCCACCTCTTGATGAAGAGGATTGGAGAGACTTAGTAGTCTAGTCATCCCCACTAGACTATAGTCTCCTGCAGCAAGGGGAAAAGTCAACTAGACTCAAAGGTTATAATATTAAGTTGACTTGAAAAGGTAAAAAGTAACTCAATGAAGAATTAGAACACTTGAGGTTGAGTTAGGAGTTAACCCTAGGGGTTAACTAACTCAACAGAGAAATAGAATGGAGGTATAAAGGAAAGGCAAGGGCGCACCTCTCACTCATCTTGGATTATTATGCATTTTTCTTTTGGGCTCTTGAGAACACAATTTTGAGGGTTTTGAGAATACAAACCCTAGAGGGCGACTCGGTGGTGAAATATTCCACTTGTCTTGTTCCAAGCTTGGTCTTGGGGATGCAATAATCCACCCACACCATTCTATAGTAGTCACATGTACCATCAGTCATCCAGGAGAGCAACAGGTCGTACCCTTGAGGGTTTCCAGGAAGGGGGCGCATCATTGTTTGGAAGGAGGTTCGATCCAAGAGTCTGAGAAGGATTTTGGAGATTTGAGCACTTGGGTTTTCTTTACAGGGCCATGATCTATAACTCTAGTGCTTTTAGAGAGAGTTATTCCATTCAATTGATTTCCTAGAGCATTGGCATGATTTGGAGAAAAGTAGGGCGCTACTAGGAATCATATCTATTCAGTTTGGAGGTGTTAAACTTCAGATCTCACCTTGAGACTTCACCTAGAGGCTTACAGTGCCCCGATCTATCTTTCTAGGGAGTTTCAGGGAGTTTGGAGGTCTCCTTCATTAGGGCCGAAATATTAGGGTTTGACAATATTTAGGAGGGCGCAACTTCACTTGAGGATTCAACATTTGGAGGAGGAGTTCCTGTAATTTTGGTTTGAGACTTCAGGAGGGGGTTCTACTCACCCTGATCTATCATTCTACAGGGTTTGGCATCATTTGGAGGCTTCCAACAGCTAGGCTGAAATATTGGGTCTCCACAGCTATTCGTGAGGACGTGAGTTCAACCAAGGGGGTTTGCACTTGACCCTGGTTCTTCTTGCATTGATCTTCATCTTGTATTCAACCTTTGGAGGCTTGTATTGTCTTATCAAGAGTATTTTGTAGCAGCTCATATTATATCTATTGGATCTATTTGTAGATTATTCCAGATTTGAATCCTTATGGTATCAGGTTCCTTCTCATTATATCAATAAAGGTCAGATCTATGTTGTTGGTTCCATATCTGGGGTTGCTTGTAGTATCTTGTATTTCCACTTGCTCTATCTTTAGATCTATGTCATATGCTTGTTAACTTAACCTGCAAACCCTAAGACCGAACTCAAGACGTAAAACTACAAGTAAACACACACACGTAAGTTAATCAATGATCAATTAGTGTTCCAAGTGAAAAAATTGGCTTGTGAACATTACAGTGGTATCATAGCGTTGATCCTCCCATGCTATGAGGGTTAGCGCATGCAAAAGTTCAATGGAATTTATATGGGCAGAAGAAGGAAACAGACAGGTGAGACAGAGGCTGAAATGGAAGGATCATGTGAGGACAATGAGCCACAAATTCTAGCAGGAATTGCTAAAGACTTGCAACGTTCCATAGAGGTGTCACATAGTGACCTTGTACATCATCTGCAGGAAAACCAGTAGATAGTATGTAAGGGATAGACATAGATGACAAATACCTTGAAAAAGGTAAGTTATAGCCAAGAATTGATATCACGACTTTTGATGTAGATGACTCATGGGGGAAAGGGTCTAGAAACATATGCCAACAGGGAAGCTAGTGGATCTCATGGCAGGAATAGACATCATCAGGAGCAAGTTCCCTATTATCATACTGAGGGACAAAGTCATGGAGGAGGGGCACCACAGGGACAGACACACATCAGGACCACTCATAGGCCCTATCTACCTTTGTTTTTATATGAACAGACACAACTAGAATTCCAAGACGAAATTGAGGACAATTTTGCATAGTATGTCAGGGAATATAACTCACTAACCATAGCAGTCCAGAGACAGATGACATTGGATCAATATTGTGGATTTAAACTCAGGGGAAAAACTAGGCTGTACCATAGGAACAACTATGAGTTAGAGCCCAGGGCTGGAAAAATGGAGACCCCCTATTTTGATGGGTCTCCTAAGATGACTGAACAGGCTTGGGTGCAAAAACTTGATACTTACCTCCAGCTTAACCCAATAAGAGAGATGGATGCCATCAATTTTTCCACCATGTACTTGGAGGGAAAATCTCATGACTGGTGGTACCATGGGTTAGCAACACTTGGCCACAATCAGATAGTGGCTTACACAGAGTTTACATAGAGACTCATTGACAGTTTTGACCAGGGGGATCCAAAACTACATTTCAGGGAACTCACCCAACTCAGACAGAAAAGATCACTTGAGGTATATATTGAGGAGTTTCAGAGAATAACAGTCATGTTACATGACGTGTCTCAGTCAAGACTCATGATGCTTTTCACAGAGGGTTTGATGGAACCCTTAAAGGGTTGGGTTAAGGCCTTCAAGCCTACCAACTTGTAGTATGCTATATGGAGGACTAGAGATCTAGGCCCAACAAGGAAAGCTAAGTTTATTCTTAGACCACCTCTACACATCGAAGGAAGAGACCAAAAAACACCCATGAATCAAGGAGGAAGAGACCCAAGGGGGTTTGACAGGGGAAGAGGTAGGATGGATGCGAACTCAAGAAGGGAACTAAGGAGAAAGAAATTGTGCTATAAATGCAAAGAGACTTGAGATCCATCCCACAAGTGCATGGGCAGAGGCAAGGTCCACTACATTGAGGTAACTTATGATAATGAAGAGGATGAAGATTTTCGCGACCTACAAAATATAGAAGCAGACACCATCGAAATTGCAGAAGAATAAGGTCCATGTCACGACATGACAACAGAGGAGAAGGCTACATTGGCATCCATCAGTGGGGTACCCATGTATAACACCTTCAGGATGAGAGGGGTATTGCAGGGACAAAGGTTTTAGTTCTCATTAATGGGGGTGCTTCTCACAACTTTATTGATTCATCCCTACTACAGAGGAGGCACATACCCACAGTGGAATTTGAAGGATTCAAGGTGGAGGTAGCAGGAGGAAGCACCATGCCTGACGTCACCCTCCCCTCCTCTCCTTCGGGGCTGACTCGACCTCCCAGTCTAGGATTGTTCAAGTTGTTGAACCAAATGGTTTGTCAGGCTCTTAGTGGAACCGATTTATCTTGACACATGCCCTTTACCTTCTCGACGCAGGTTATGTAGCACCCGCGGAGCCTCTCCTTCAACGCTTTTCAAATCTTACACCAACGGGCTCTAGCTCCCGTGCTAGGATTCCTCCTTGATGTGACCACTGACTATGCCTGTGGGCCAGCTCCCTTCGCGATTTCGTACTTCGAAAATTTCGCGATCTGCTTACTCCTTTTCCCCGATTTCTGAATCGGTGAATGTTTCGGGACCAGATCTACGGTACTCGTTCCTCTCGTGATCAACGACTGTCATCAACTCGTGGGTTTGGATTTCATGAGTCCTCTCTCCTTCTCCCGATTTCGAATCAACAAAGTGTTGATTTCTCGCCACGCGTCCTATCTTAATAGACGACTAGGATTACTTCGGCTTCCCCAGCTCTTCAGGTATTCTCCTCTTGAATATTCTTCTGAAGGGTTCTTCCTCTGAAATGAGCAGATCCTTGCCACGTATCCTTCTGGATCCAATGGTCTAGAATCACTTCGCACCTTGCGACTTCACGAAGATATGTTTGCTTCCAAAAAACCTCCCGAAGTTCTTTCTCCCGAACTTCTCGATGTTCTGCCACCCTTCTCTCCTCGATGGGTGACTTTTCATTGTCTTCGGGACTTCAGAAAGTCCTCGACTCCTTTGCACACTCAGCGCAAATTCTTTCCTTCAAGACTTAGGATGTTCTCGAATTCCTTCTGCACTCCTTGCAGAACTTTACGCAGACTCTTATGCGACTTTGCTCGGCTTGAAACCTTCAAAGTTCCCAGTGCCTCTGTGAACTTTCGCGTGCCCTCCTGGTAGTCTCTTGCACTTCCTCTTGAGGTTGTAAGATGAACTTATGATACCTTTGGCGCACTCCTTGCACTTGGTTCTGTTCTCGATGGTCTCTCCCTTAGCCTTTTAGAAAGGTTTAAGGAATCTCCTTTCCTTTTTCGATGCTCTCTTGCAAAGCCTTCCTTCCTCAGAATATTCAATAATTATGGGATTCTCCTAAGGGTTCCAACACTTCCAACCATGTTGTTCTCACGTGCACTTGCACCAACCCAATGCCCTCCTGGAAGAGTGTTCCAGAGTGTTTAGTAACTATGTGTTGTGCTTCCTCCCACACAGTCTTTCTTTCCAAGGAATTTAACCACCTTGAAATTTCTCCTCGAGTCTATAAATTAATTTAGTGTGCCCTCTTGGAAGTCTCTTTATGACTCTACTGAGTTCATACACGCACTCCTTGCATTGGCTCACACAGTTTCCTCTCTCTGTCGCACACTCCTTGCACTTATCCTAGAGAACCAGACTTAACTCAACACACTCGCGGATAGAAAACTGTATTTCTATCACTGCAGACGATTTCTAACATTCATCTACAATTCACAAACATGTAAATGACATTCATAACACAACATCCATTTCACAGAAAGTTAAAATAGGAAAAACTGTCATTTTCTATTAATGGTGGAATGTAAAATTACAATAGTGGAGTTCGAGCTACAACTGAGTCTTGACTCTCTGCACTTCTCTCCCTATACATTTCCTCTCTTGGCTAACTCTATCTGGGTAACCTCTCTCCCTTGAAACAATACAACGATTTATACAAGAGAGGCTCAACGAGCTTCCCTCGCAAGCTAAACTAGTGGTGTCAAATCACCATTCAAAATTCCTATTGAAAGGGCAAATTACAATGATGGAAATCTGCTCCAAATCAGATGCAGATCCCTTCTGCTGTTAACCATTTAATGGTGACCTTATCTCTAGCTTGTGCGAAGGCAAAATTCTGCTCTTCCAACTTGTCATCATTAATGCCTTGATCATGCCTTGGATCTTCAATGCAAAAATTAGAAGGCAACGTCTCCCCCTTCCTTGAATGCGCACCACGCGAATTGACTGACTGATGTGTGCTGAGGTGGAGCGATTTTCCTGCATCTTACTCCATGGCTACAAAAATCATGAGCTCCTTCTCATGATATTTCCAGCGTGGTTGAAATCCTCCTGGATCCCAAACTTTCTCCTGGAGCTGTCTCTCAGCTCCTTTGCTTCCCTGCTGCATCATCCCCACTGCTCGTGCAGGTTTCCCTTCGTCCAGCTTCCTCATGATGACCACTTCTTTTGATGACCTTGAACTTAGCTCCCTTATTTTCTCAATCACCTCTTCCAGCTGCTCCCTTGGCTGGTTCTTCTATTGCAAACTGTCTCGCTGCACTTCTTCCTTGCCTCTGGGTAAATCACACCAATCTCCCATGTTATCTTGTCGATCTCTTATGGCTTTAACTTGCCACTCTGCTGCAACCTCCACTTCTGTAGTCTCCTCATCACTTGGCTTCTGCTCATCTATCTCTACTGGCAGATCAACTCCTTTCAGTCCTTTGGCTGGTCCCTTTCTAACTTCCTCCAGTTGTCCCTCATGCTGGTGTGTTTCCTCTGGCATGGCTATCTCCCGTCAACCACCTTATGGTTCTGGATGGTCAAACCAATCCTCTATTTTCTTTAACTCCAACTCCCACTGAGTGAGTAATTCAGTTGGGCATTCTCCTTCCATTGGGACAGATTTTAGTACATGTTCCTCCTTCATGATAGTCTCAGCTTGCTATCCTTCTATCGCATCTACAACATCTGTGCTAGCCTCTCCTCGGCCTCTTGGTAGGAATATCTCGACTCCTCTGATGATCAATACGGTCCTCTGATATTTCTCTTTGATGATAGAAGTTCTCAACTTCTCATCGTTTTCATTCACATGGTTCACAGTTCCGCGTGAATCTTCATCCGAACGAGGTCTTTCTCCTGCCTCCTCATCATCTATGAACTCCTCCTAAGGTGAACCTCAGCTAAGCTTGTCTCTTCTCCCTTGCCCACCTGGAAATCTGGGATGTCTCCTCTGCCCACCTGGAAGTCTACGAGATCCACCGATCCATTCAAATTGCCCACCTGGAAATTTACGAGACCCTTGTCAGATGTCTTTCCCTTATGACTAGGGGCTTCAACCTGCCTCAACCACCTTTTTAACTTCTGTTGTTGCCCTCTGGACAACAACTTATGAACATGCCACTTATTTTTTCTCTTCAAATTCCACTCGTACCTCCAATGCTCTTTTGCCTCCTGTTTCATCTTGAATGGAAGCTTCTCCATCTGGGCTCGGATTTCACTGATCTCCTTGTACATCTCTGCTTTGCTTCTCATGTTGCGGTCTGCTCCCCAACCACACTTATGACCTTTAGTAGCCATCTTCACCTTTCACCTACCCTCTTGGAAAATTTGTTATTTACTGAGAGCATCCCCAACCTTTTCCCTTGCCTGACATCTACAGACGAAAACTTGCTCTGATACCACTTGGCAGTATCAGAGTATCTCCTTTCACTACCTCTTCTTTGTCTGCTATCTGCAAACAAAATTTATTCTTTGATAACACTTGGCCTCACCCTCCCCTCCTCTTCTTCGGGGCTGACTTGACCTCTCAGTCTAGGATCGTTCAAGTTTCTAAATCGAATGGTTCGTCAGGCTCATGGTGGAACCGATTTATCTTGGCACATGCCCTTTACCTTCTCGGTGCAGGTTATGTAGCACCCGCGGACCATCTCCTTCAATGCTTTTCAAATATTACACCAACGGGCTCTAGCTCCCATGCTAGGCTTCCTCCTTGATGTGACCACTGACTATGCCCGTGGGCCAACTCCCTTCACGATTCCGTACTTCAAAACTTTCGCGATCTTCTTACTCCTTTTCCCCGATTTCCGAATCGATGAATGCTTCGGGAGTGGATCTGCAGTCCTCATTCCTCTCACGATCAACGACTTTGATCAACTCACAAGTTCAGATTTCGTGAGTCCTATCTCCTTCTGACTCTGCTTCTCCCGATTTCAAATCAACAAAGTGTTGATTTCTCGCCACGTGTCCTATCTTAATAGACGATTAGGTTTACTTCAGCTTCCAGAGCTCTTCGGGTATTCTCCTCTTGAATTTTATTCTGAAAGGTTCTTCCTCCAAAATGCATGGATCCCTGCCACGTATCCTTTCAGATCCAATTGTCCATAATCGCTTCGCGCCCTGTGACTTCATGAATATCTTCTGTTTTCTTCCAGCAAACCTCCTGAAGTTCCTGCTCCCGAACTTATCGATGTTCCGCCACCCGTCTCTCCTCGATGGGTGACTTTTCGTTGTCTTCGGGACTTCAGCAAGTCCTTGAATCCTTTGCACACTTAGTGCAAATTATTTCTTTCGAGACTTAGGATATTCTCTAATTCCTTCTGCACTCCTTGCAGAACTTTATGCAAAGTCTTCTATGACTTTACTCGACTTGAAACCTTCAAAGTTCCTAGTTCCTTTGTGAACTTTTACGTGCCCTCTTGGAAGTCTCTCGCTCTTCCTCCTAAGTTTGTAATATGAATTACGATACCTTTTGCGCACTCCTTGCACTTGGTTCTGTTCTCGACGGTCTCTCCCTTAGCCTTATGGAAAGGTTTAAGGCATCTACTTTCCTTTGTCGATGCACTCTTGCAAAGCCTTCCTTCCTCAGGATATTCAACAATTCTGGGATTCTCCTAAGGGTTCCAACACTTCCAACCATGTTTTTCTTTCATGCACTTGCACCAATCTGATGCCCTCCTGGCAGAGTGTTCCAGAGTGTTCAGTAACTCTGTGTTGTGCTTCCTCCCACACAGTATTTCTTTCCAAGGAATTTAACCACCTTGAAATTTGTCCTTGAGTCTATGAATTAATCTGGTGTGCCCTCCTGGCAATCTCTCTTCTGAATCCACTAAGTTCAAACACACACTCCTTGCGTTGTCTCACAGATTTTCCTCTCTCTATGGCGCACTCCTTGCACTTAGCCTAGAGAACTAGACTTAACTCAACACACTCGTGGATAGAAAACTGTATCTCTATCCCTACAGATGATTTCTAACATTCATCTACAATTCACAAACATATAAATGACATTCATAACACAACATCCATTTCACAGAAAGTTAAAACATGAAAAACTGTCATTTTCTATTAATGGTGGAATGTCAAATTACAATAGTGGAGTCTAAGCTACAACTGAGTCTCGGCTTTCTGCACTTCTCTCCCATGCATTTCCTCTCCTGGCTAACTCCATCTGGCTAACCTCTCTCCCTTACAACAATACAATGATTTATACAAGAGGGGTTCAACGAGCTTCCCTTGCAAGCTAAACTAGTGGTGTCAAATCATGATTCAAAATGCCTATCAAAAGGGTAAATTAGAATGATGGAAATTTGATCCAAATCGGACGTAGATCCCTTCTACCGTCAACCATTTAAGGGTGACCTAATCTCTAGCTTGTGAGAAGGCAGAATTCTGCTCTTCCAATTTGTCATCATTAATGCCTGGATCATGCCTTGGATATTCGAGGCAAAAATGAGAAGGCAACAACTCCCCCTTGCTTGAATGCACACCACATGAATTAACGGACTGGGGCATGATGAGCTGGAGCGATGCTCCTGCATCAATGTCGTGTAACAGGTACATACCAAGAATGAAGCTTACATTGGGCAGACATGATTTAGCACAATACTTTTATGTGATGGATCTTCTAGACACAAATATCATCCTTGGGGTTCAATGGCTTAGCACGTTGGGACCAATCACCACCAACTACAAGACCATGGATATGTCCTTCACAGAGGAAGGTGGAAAAAAGGTAGTTCGTAGGGGCATGTCAGGAAACACAACTAGTGTGGTTACAACAAAGCGCATGGAGGCCATTTTTAGAAAAGAAGACATTGTATATGCTACTGAGTGTAGGATTTCAGTACGTGTGGACAAGAAGGGAAAGGTTCACTATTCACCAAAGATTCAGAGAATCATTAACAAACATAACAAGGTATTTGGACCCATTCCACCGAGAGCACCACCAGATAGGGGGTTTGAGCATATAATAGAACTGGAAGAGGGAACTAAACCAGTCATCACCATGGCCTATAGAAACCCAAAGAAGTACAAAGATGAGATAGAGAAGGCTATCAAAGAACTGTTATACATGGGTCACATTAGATCGAGTTCCAGTCCTTTTGCATCTTCAGTGGTACTAGTAAAGAAGAAGGATGGAGCCATGCGCATGTGCATTGACTAGAGGGCATTGAATAAGAAAACAATTAAGAACATGTACCCCATTCCAAGGATTGATGAGCTTCATGGGGCTGTTTACTTCACCAAGATTGACTTTCACTATGGCTATCATCATATCAAAATGAGGGAGTAGGACGTCCCCAAGACTGCCTTCAGATGTCACTACGATCACTATGAATTCTTGGTGATGCCATTTGGATTGACTAATGCGGTAGTATCATTTCAATCTTGCATGAATCATGTCTTCAACAAGCAGTTGAGGAAGCACCTCCTAGTATTTTTTGATGACTTGTTGATCTATAGCAGGACTTGGGAGGAACATATGCAGCATGTGGAACATATTCTAGCCATCATGGAGGACCAATACTTGTATGCAAAGGAGTCCAAATGTGAATTTGGAATGACATAACTCCTCTATTTGGGACACATCATTTGAGTAAAAGGGGTACAGGTACACCCAGAGAAGATCCAAGCTATAGTTGGTTGGCCCACACCTAAGACCCTTACATAATTGAAGGGGTTTCTTGGCATTTGTTGCTATTACAAGAGATTTGTCAAGGGTTTATCACAACTTTGTGCTCCCTTGACTGATTTGACCAAGAAAGGGGCCTTCAAATGGAGTTCAAAGGCATAATTGACATTTGACAAGATGGAAAAGGTAATGAGCACGTGCCCAGTTTTAGCTCTACCAGATTTCGACCAACCCTTCACATTAGAGTGTGATGCCTCCGAAGAGGGCATTGCAGCAATGCTTATGTAGAATAGGCACCCACTTGTCTATAAGAGACGAAATTTGAGGGGCCCTGGGCTTCTTTACACTATTTATGACAAAGAAATGTTGGCCATCATGCATGCATTGGCCAAATCCAAACAATACTTGGTAGGAGCAATATTTGTAGTGAGATTAGATCACAACAACCTTAAGTATTTTTTAGAACAGAAGGAATTAAATGAGAGGTAGCAGAAGCGGGTTAGCAAAATACAGGCCTATGATTTTGACATTGAGTTTGTCAAGGGGAAGAATAACATAGTGGCAGATGCATTATATAGAAGGCCATCAATTTATTCTATGACCGATATTTCAGTTGATTGGAAGGCTCATCTCTTGGTAGAATACTCAAAAAATTAGTTTGCATGTCTGTCGATGGATGGAAAGATGACGTTTTCTACTACAAGGGCTGAATTTTCTTGGTTCATGAGTCAGCCTTTAAGGCCAAGGTACTGCAAGCATGCCATGATTCATCGGTGGCAGGGCACCAAGGATTTGTCAAAACATACAGGCAGGTAAGGGAAAGGTTTTCATGGAAAGGTCTCAAAGAATATGTGATGCTCCACATCAAGGAACACACTACTTGCCAGGAAAACAAGAATGAGCACACACATCCAACATGACTTTTACAACCTCTACCCATCCCATAACACAAATGGGAAAACATCTATATGGACTTCATCACAAAATTTCCAAGGGCACAGGGGAAAGATTGTATTTTCGTAGTGGTGGATAGGTTAACTAAATTTTCACACTTCTTCTCCATTGCCACAGAATTCAGTGCAACACAGGTTGTAGATTTGTTCTTCAGGGAGATCTTCAAACTACATGGCTTACCCAAGACCATTGTTAGTGACAGGGATAACCGATTTATGAGCACCTTTTAGCATAAATTATTCAAGTTGGTTGGTATGGCCTTGACCCCTAGCATGAGTTACCACCCTCAGACTGATGGGAAAACCGAAATAGTCAACAAGTGGGTGGAAAGCTACCTTAGAAATTATGTAGCATGGCAGCAAAAGGCATGGGTTAGGTGGCTACACCTGGGAGAATACTGTTACAACACCACATATCATATGTCTAATGGTATGACCACTTATCCTTTGTAGAGATTGTCTTTGGTGATAGAAAAACTCCTATGGTGCAGGATTGGGTGCAACAAAGTCAGGACATACTCAGAGAACTAAAGGATCACCTGCAAAGAGCAAATAATCAAAAAAATATCTAGGTAGACAAGAAAAGGGTAGAGCGTACATTTGAGGTTGGTGACTTGGTCTACTTAAGGCTCCAACCGTACATACATGCTTCGATCAAGAGAAGTGGAGAAGAAAAGCTCCAACAGAAAGGTAGGGGTCGTGGCTTATGATATTGATCTTCCACATGGTAGTAAGATACACAATGTTTTCCATGTGTCATGCTTGAAGAGGGCCATAGGCCAAAACATCACTCCACTTGAGGTACTGCCACCCTTAGATGAGGAAAGGCAATTGATACTGGTGCTAGAGGAGATACTGGAGGTTCGAGAGAAGAATCTAATGAGGAGGAGCATCAAGGAATACTTAGTCAAATGGAAGGTGTTATAGGATTAATTAGTAAATGCGGACATAAATAGATCTCCCTAGATCCACCTAGATCTAGAACAAAACATAACAAAGTATGACGCTTTCCCTAAGCTCTAACTATTGAGTTTACTATTTAGTAAGAGAAAGACAACATACCGTTTAAATGTCGTTTCCTCTTTCCATTGCCATCCTAGCTCCACTCCAATGCTCTTGTGATATTGAATCTGCAAGGGAACACAAGCCAACCAAAGTGAAAACAATACAATGAACTCAACAAGAACCTATGTATGTGATCAAGGAATCATACAATAAAACAATTCTAGTTTTATGGGAAAGAAACATATCACTGTATCATATTAAAATAAAAGTGGAGATTACAACCAAAGTCTTGATGTCATAAGGTCCCCTCTCGATGGCCCTTTGCTCCAACCTTGAATGAAGAAGATCCAAAATGATTTGATGAACTGAAATGAAGCTCTCAAGTATGATCTGAAGTAGAATTCCTCATCCAATTCTTAGCCTATTCAACCTTAGCCTTTTCCATGAGAGATCCCTCTTTATATAGAGTGAAAGAGAGATGGGTGAGGAGATTAGGATGATCCCACCAAATTAGAGAAGCGAGTAAGATCCAAACCATTTGGAGGCCACCTGATCTTCTAGAAGATCCCCTTCTAGAACATTCGTGAAACTTGACCTTTTCTTATCTTTTGGCATCGTCGCACCTTAGGTATAGTGCAGCCTGCAGAGATGTCACAATCCAACTTTAGAGCAGGGGGTGATGATTATGCATCGTCGCACTATGTGTATAGTGAAACCTGCGACGACCCTTCTTAATAGGGTTTTTGAGAAGAGAAATCCAATCACTTTCCTCATGGAGAAAGAATATTTTTTGGGAACATGAACACATGTTGTCAATAGATCACTGGGGTGACGAAAATAATGTGTAACATAATGCCCCCAAAAGTATGAAGCTAGAACTCGTGAGAGCCGAAATACTTTGTAGAATGTGTGTCGGAAACAAGGAGCGCATCGGTCGGGAACCTGCAAACAGTCAAGCATCAGCATAACAATATACCATCATCTGAGGTAGGCATTCCCATACTCAGATTAAAAAATGTCAAGTGAGTCATGGCCACTAAATATACATTGTGGATCCATGTCATTGTGAATCGACATAGCCACCAGGAATACACTGTGGATCTATGCTCTAAAAGGATTCAAATTCAGACATAGCCACATGACATAGAAAGTGGATCTATGTGTCAATACAAATCATGAATACTTCGTCTCAACCTGGACCGAAATGATAGGATCCAGGGTCTTCATTTCCGTCATCTCTAAGTATGAATCTATCCATGTGATTATAGGTGATGAATTCGAACATGGTAGAAACCACTTGATTACTGGTCAATGATGAGAACCGTTTAACAAGTGTGAGAGAAATCACCATTGATGTCAATGGCTCCCAAGGTACCCTAGTAAAATCCAATGAATGCAAATAAATGAGTTGAAGTCGAACACTCAATGGACTCTACCAATCAGGGGTCAATGATGTGAACCCACTATTGGAAGCAAAGAGACCCACCATTGAGGCATGAAGCTCTAAGGTAGTAAATGATTTCTAAGTCTTGTTCCTGGATAATGAGTTGAAGTCGACAAGAAAAGACTCGTCACAGGAGGGCATTGATGTATCCCCCATCAATGACATGAAATAAGTAATAGATTTGAAGTAGATCAGAATGTGAAGTGATTTGGAACTGACATGGGGAAGGCCGACAGGGTAGAGAATTTATAATTGCAGATGGTTGACTCGATAGAAGGCTTATTGAGGTTGGACTTCTCTTGAACATATGAACGACATGACAATGGTCTTGGCAACATTGACTCAAGGAGGACCCAACATATGAATTTTTGGATTGTGAAATGAGAGACAAATGGATTTCCCAACCCGAATACAATAATGAAAGGGGGTGTCATGTTCAAGAGTGACTATTATTGCCACTAACATGGATATAGAGACACATTTATTTCCCAATTTCTCCCCCACCATTTCTGGCGAGTACCTCTTTATTTTTACGCAAGCTTGAGGAGGATAACATATGCTTGTTGATGTAATCTCATCCTTTGGATGAGTTCCTCAGAGTATGTTTAACGAACCCTAAGAAGGAGTGGCTCGATCCCATATGGGTCTTTCAATGTTTTTTTAACCAGTCCAAAGAGAGAAAACTCAGGGGTTTTTCATGTTTAGAGAGTCTGAAAAACACTTAGATAAAACTCCACAAGGTCCTTTTTCGTAGGTTAATCTGATGAGACCGAAAAAGTGATAAGGAGGAGAAAGAGGAGGAGAAAGAGTTTCTGATTGAATGGATTGATAAGTGGATTCGACCGGACTTAAAGGCATGTGGTCACCATACCGAGGACAATCACTAGGGTCGAGTACTATCCACGGGTAATAAGACTCAGGGGTTTCATGAACAGTGGTGGAGATCATGTTAATCAAAGAGACAAAAGGAGGAGGAATATCAGGTGGTGGTATTGGAAATGTACCCATCAAGGTTGAATCTTTTAAAAGACCCACGTCAACATTCTCATAGCCGGGAGGTGTCTTCGAGATAAAAGGAATGTTGCTAGTACGAGAATCAAAATTAAAGAAGGCCAGTTGGTCGACAGTAACGACCTTTCCTTGGTGCGGGAAACGTAACACATGAAAAAGGGTAGACACAACTGCATGCATGGAATCAAGCCATCTATGACCAAGTAGAAGATTATAATCAAGAGGTGCATCGAAGACTTGAACCTCAACATTTACCGATTTAACTTCCAACGTAATAGACAATGAAGGAAGAACACCGTAAGGTTTAAAACCTGTACCATTGAAGGCATTAAGTGTATTGTGTGAATCGGTGAGGGTAGGAGAGCTAATGGCTTTCCAACAAGTAACATAAATAACGCAAGTCTAGGCTCCTTCATCAATAATGGTTCTACAGATATTCTTGTTTTCAACAACAACTTGGATTTGAAATGCTAAGTGAGGAGGAAGCCTTGGAACATGCTCTTCCAAGTCAAAGATTATCAAATTGGTGTCGGAAGGGTCAATTCCACCAATGGCTTTTAACAATGCCTTCCGTTGAGCAGGAGAACTTTGAAGGACTTCGAGAGCCGACATCGCATAGGGTGCTTGCACAATGTCTTCTACAATACTATAGTTTTGGGCAGCACATGCATGAGGATTAAACAAAGACTTTCGAACAATGCCCTTGGGAGGAGGGCAAAGAATTGTATTGAGGCCCGGTCATTCGAGATGAAGAGGACCGTTTGGAGGTGAAGTTGAAGCAACGAAGGTGGTATATCATCAACTTTCTCCTTCGACAGAGAGTAATATTTGGCTCGAGTTGCGACTGAAACTTTGTTCTTTTTAGACTCATCAGTACACATATGAACATAAGATGAGGTAGAAGTAGAGGGTTGTTCATGAATGACCAATTGGGCCTGCTGCTAAGAAGGAAACAATTGTGACAAGATGACAGGTGTAGGAGGTTTTTCAGTGCCTTGGAGGAACTTAGTAACCTCGACACGTCGCAAACAATATTTCGTATAATGGTCATCACCACAAATAAGACAAGGGTAAATAGGTTTACATTTATCTTTCTCATCAGCGGGACGTGTTTTGGACTTTTCATATTGTGGATTATTATTTTTGTCCTCCTAATTCTTACCCTTCCCTTTCTTTTTATTTTGGTTTTTCCCAGTAGGTGTGGATTGAACCGAATTAACTTCGGCAGTCTTACCAGAGAAAGGAGTAGGAGTAGGAGTATTTTGTACATTAGAATTATTAGATTTAGGATTGGTGTGACTAGCGTGCGTGGACTGAGTCTCGGCATGAAAGGTGCCAATTACACTATCAACAACATGAGAAGTTGTTGGGGGTGTTGGGGTAGGATTCATGGAAGGATGAGGAGCATCATGGATCAAGTCATAAAGAGTTATCGTTTGTGAATAAACGAGATCTAGGTACTAAGCACGACTAATCGCCTACTCTTCAATGACGACACCACCCATGGAAACATCACGGGCGATAAGACCAATGAGTGATTTGGTAAACCACTCAGCCAATAGTTGATCAAGAAGAGGAACTTTGATTAAGCGTCTTCTCCTCCTCCACTCATGAATTTGATCAGAAATGTGAGTGGAAGAAGACTATTTAAAAGAGCTCAAAATTTCGGTTCCTGTCTCTTATCGAATTGGCAACTGGTAATGTGTTAAAAAAGCCATGGATACGGTGTTAAAATCATTAAAGAATCCTTGTGGTAACTCGATGTACCATTTCGCTGCCGAACCTGTGAAAGTTTGTTGGAAAAGTCGTAATCTGATGGAGTCATCCATCAATGAGTTGGACGAACACCAAATATAGAAAGTCATAACATGATTATTCGGGTCTTCTCCCGCTCGACCATCGAATTTAGGAATGTCACATGGTAACTTGGATGGTATGACATGCCAATAAGGAGAATGTAGAATAGGATCATTCAAAATCCTAGACAAATAAGGTAAATCCAAAGTGGCTAGAAAAGGAAATTGTCGGTTCACTTGAGGAAACTAGTAGTTTTGAGGAGGAAGCCCTGTAGGTATACCATTAGGACCATAAGCAATCTGCAGATAATTAGACAGTCGTGATAGATTCAATTGTGGAGGATTTTGAGGAAAATAGCCAACAAGGTTGGGTTGATTAGGTATGTTCCCTTGGAAAGGAACATTAGATTGAAAAATTTGACCCCAAGTAGGATTCAGAGAACCTGGGTACGGTTAACCAAAATTGGGAGGTACAAAAGAATTAACTTGTGGATGTTTCCCCCCAGTCGGTTGTTGATTCCCTTGGAAAGGAAGATTCCAAGGTTGGGACTGTAACACAGGTACATTTTGTGCATAAACTAGGTTATGGACTCCAACTTGAGGTTGCCCCCCAAATTGAAGTTTCCCCCTAGATTGAGGTTGACCTCCAACAGGAATCTGGAAACTAGAAGTGACAAAATGTTTGGTGCCTCCAACTGGATTGGAGCCATTGGGGTCGGGATGATGAGATCCTCCTAACAAAGGTGGAGGAGGAACATAAGGCCCTCCGGAGAGAACCTGAGCAAGTGTAGGAAAAAACTGACTAGCAACATTATAGCCAGGAGGAACAAAGAGTCCAGACCCTCCGGATGGATTTTGGGTACAGATAGCAATGGAAGTATTCAAAGAATTATACCCAGGGGGAAGTTATAGATTTGGTCAAAGTGGAAGTGGTGTTTCAATAGGAGATTTGGTGACAACCACATTTCTGATAGAAACAGTCGTAGCATGTGGGACCATAGTAGAATGGGCCATCTGGAGAGGAACAATCGAGTGAGAACCAACCAAAAATTGGTCTGAAACTGTGGTGACATTACTGGTCGTGCCAATAAAATGGTCTAAAGGTACCGTATAGGTAACAAACATCTTAGACATTTGCAATGCCATAGGTTGATCCAGAATCGCTCCTAGGTTTCCATAAAGATCACATACTGTCAAAGGGGCAGAACTAGGATTAAAATTTTTGGCAGTGTGAGCCGAGGTTCTAAATGATTCACATTGAAAATGTGGATCGTCTACCCCAGACCCTGCGTTAGGTCCAGTAGGTACTCTAGTACTCTTAACAACAACAATTTCTCCCGATGAATTCATCCGGAGCAAATGTGCGTCTTGTTTAATACTTAATAATGGATTTGGGGGAAGTCAGAATGCCTCTAAGGAATTTGAAACAATTCGAAATCCTTCTAAAGAATGTGTGCTTCCAACTTTAGAAGCTACCTCGTTATTGACTACTCCCTCGAGAGAGCCTTCTGGTGAGTTAGGAAGCAAAGGTTGGTAACCTTCCGGATCTTCCAGGGGTATCCCTTGCATCCCATGTGAATGACGAAGGACGATGTTGGTTGAACCAAGTAAAGAACAAAAAAAATCTATGGCCAACTAGAGAAATAAACAACACTCACTAATAAAATCTAGAGATCAAACCAAGCAAACAAGCCTTCTTATTTCGAACTCACTAGTTGGTGATGAAATCCAACATCGTGAAATCAAGACAAGAAGGGGCTAGGATAAAGTGGGTGGAAAATTTACGTTGACGACCTGCTTAATGGACTTACACCCTGGTGCAAGCTCCCACACATAATCATGGGTATACCCTCCAAGGAGCCCAAGTGAGTTTGTCCAACGTTGATTCTAGGTACCATGGAGACTTGCCCCTCCACATTCACCTCATGTAAAAGACCCTAAAGAGATAGGCTACTAAGGTTACCAATTACAACAGTGATGCCTGGGGAAATAGTCAACAGTCCGATCCATGCGCAAAGGCATGGTATTTATCCCGAAATCAACTCGAGAGGCTCCCACACATAGTCATGGGTATACCTTCAAGTGACCCCCATTAATATGCACAATATCTTCACCAAGACTAAAAAAGCAGGGTGACTAACTCTGTCAGTCTGAATGCGACCTCAAGTTTGACCCTTGTGTGAGAAGGGCTTCCCAGGACGAAATCTAGCAATTGGATTGGAACTCTCCCTATCACAAGATACTACTGTGTGTTTTGATGCTTTGGAGAGTGTGCCTTACAACCTATTCCAAAGCGCTATCCTAGCTAATGTTGGTGAAAAGAATCCCTAGAAAATAAAAGTTTCTAATAAATTTTAAATTTACGTTGTATTTTAATGGTTGTTGTTTACTCAAAAAGGGGAGATGAAAATGAAACCGGTGCTGTTGTGACCTTCACCCAATAAAGTGCAAGAAGAGATGAATATGAAAATTTTCAATTCAATGAACTTTGATTACAGTAGGAAGAAGGTATTCTTTTGAAGTACAAAAAGCTATGAATTACAATTTCTTAATTTCAAATGAAGACAGTTCCAAATAATCATGAAGTGAAATTTTTTCCAATTCTTCTCTTTAACAAATATTTCAAAGGTGAAAATTTTCTTATGAAATATTACTAAAAAGAATAAATGAATTCAGTTCTTCCTTTTCAAAACAAAATCAGAGTTGTAGCGACGAAAGGAAAATGTAATCCAAGAAAATCAAGTCATTCTCAACACAATTCCCAAACCAAACTTGTAATGCAGACAAAAATGAAAGAGATAAGAAAGCCTTTTGTCAAATGCAACCAAAAAGTGTTTCTCAATTAACAAACAATCTGGAAAGTAATATCAATCCAAAACTTCACCCAAACCAGAAACCACTTGTCGAACAAGCACTTGGACCAAGATCCAAAGATTATATCCTTGTGACAAAGATCAAAAGAAAAAAACTTGCAAAATCATGAAGAAATACTTTCAATCACTGAAAACCAATCACAAGCAAGCTTTAAACTCATGAATCAATCAAACAATGGCATCAGAAGTCTACCTGACAACTAAGGAAAAACTGGGTGAAAAAAAACAAATTGACTCACTCCAACAAATCCTACAGGAGTCGTCGTAGGCTAGGTGTGGGACACAGTGCGACGAGCTAAGGTCATCGCAGGCTACCAATTGAGCACAGTGTGACGTCGTCGTACTAGATTGGACAAGCAGGTTGCGGCATTTGAGGGTCGTCACAAGCTGCCAATGTGGTACGGTGCGACAATCTCTGTAAATGAGGAAAAAATGGAAGAAAGACAAGAAATCTAACTGAACTTTTAGGCCCAGGGAGTCCAGATGGATCACCCACAGACTCAGAGAGAGACTTTAATCAGAGGAAGGCAGGCTAAAAGCAAACTGGAAACAAAAAATCAAAATTAAGTTGTCTCCCCAGTATGGTTGCCAATTTTGTTATAGGATTAATAGGTAAATGCGGACATACACAGATCTGCCTAGATCCACCTGGATCTAGAACAAAACAAAACAAAATATAATGCTTTCCCTAAGCTCGAACTATTGAGTTTACTATTTAACAAGAGATAGACAACATATCGTTTAAATGTCGTTTCCTCTTGCCATTGCCATCCTAGCTCCACTCCAATGCTCTTTTGATATTGAATCTGCAAGGGAACACAAGCCAACCAAAGTGAAAGCAATACAATGAACTCAAAAAGAACCTATGTATGTGATCAAGGAATCATACAATAAAACAAGTCTAGTTTTATGGGAAAGAAACATATCACTGTATCATATTAAAATGAAAGTGGAGATTACAACCAAAGCCTTGATGTCGTAAGGTCCCCTATCAATGGTCCTTTGCTCCAACACACACACACTTGCTTCAACCTTGAATGAAGAATATCCAAAATGACTTGATGAACTAAAATGATGCTCTCAAGTATGAGCTGAAGTAGAATTCCTCATCCAATTCTTAGCCTATTCAACCTTATCCTTTTCCATGAGAGATCCCTCTTTATATAGGGTGAAAGAGAGATGGGTGAGGAGATTAGGATGATCCCACCAAATTAGAGAAGCGAGTAAGATCCAAACCGTTCGTAGGCCACCTCATCTTCTAGAATATCCCCTTCTAGAACATTCGTGAAACTTGACCTTTTCTTAGATTTTGGCATCGTCGCACCCTAGGTATAGTGTAGCCTGTGGAGACGTCGCAGTCCAGCTTTAGAGCAGGGGGAAAAGATTAGGCATTGTCGCACCCTGTGTATAGTGCAACCTGCGATGACCTTTCTTTATAGGGTTTTTGAGAAGAGAAAGCCAACCACTTTCCTCATGGAGAAAGACTCTATTTTGGGAACATGAACACATGTTGTAAATGGATCACTAGGGTGACCAAAATAATGTGTAACAGAAGGACTTGCCTATTGAGGATGCTACTTGGGAGAGTGAACATGTGATATAGGAGACATGTTCATAATTGCTTGTGGGCAAGCAATTCCTAGCAGGGGAGACTGTAATGTCCCCCACCTCTTGATGAAGAGGATTGGAGAGACTTAGTAGTCTAGTCATCCCCACTAGACTATAGTCTCATGCAACAAGAGGAAAATTCAACTAGACTCAAAGGTTATAATACTAAGTTGACTTGAAAAGGTAAAAAATAACTCAATGAAGAATTAGAAAACTTGAGGTTGAGTTAGGAGTTAAACATAGGGGTTAACTAACTCAATAGAGAAATAGAATGGAGGTATAAAGGAAAGGCAAGGGAACACCTCTCACTCATCTTGGATTATTATGCATTTTGTGTTTGGGCTCTTGAGCACACAATTTTTGAGGGTTTTAAGAACACAAACCCTAGAGGACAACTCAGTGGTGAAAGATTCCACCTATCTTGTTCCAAGCTTGGTCTTGGGGATGCAATACTCCACCCACACCATTCTACATCACTCACAGGTACCATCACTTATCTAGGGGAGATACAGACCGTACCCTTGAGGGTTTCCAGTAAGGGGGTGCATCATTGTTTGGAAGGAGGTTCGATCCAAGAGTCTGAGAAGGATTTTGGAGATTTGAGCACTTGGGTTTTGTTTGCAGGGCCATATCTATAACTCTAGTTCTTTTGCAGAGTTATTCCATCCGGTTTATTTCCTAGAGCATTGGCACGATTTGGAGAAAAATGAGGGTGCTACTAGGAATCAGATCTATTCAGTTTGGAGGGGTTAAACTTTAGATCTCACCTTGAGACTTCACCTAGAGGCTTATAGTGCCCTGATCTATCTTTTTGGGGAGTTTCATGGCCTTTGAAGGTCTCCTTCATGAGGGTCGAAATATTAGGGTTTGACAGTATTTAGGAGGGCACAACTTCACTTGAGGATTCAACATTTGGAGGAGCAGTTCCTGGAATTTCGGCATGAGACTTTAGGAGGGGGTTCTACTCACCCTGATCTATCATTCTAGAGGGTTTGGCATCATTTGGAGGCTTCCAACATCTAGGCCAAAATATTGGGTCTCCACAACTATTCGGGAGGACTTGACTTCAACTAGGGGGGTTTGGACTTGACCCTAGTTCTTCTTGCATTGATATTGATATTGTATTCAACCTTTGGAGGCTTGTATCGTCTTATTGGGAGCATTTTGTAGCATCTAATATTATATATAATGGATCTATCTATTGATTATTCCAGATCTGCATCCTTATTGTATCGGGTTCCTTCTCATTATATCAATAAAGGTCAGATCTATGCTATTGGTTCCATATCTGGTGTTGCTTGTAGTATCTTGTATTTCCACTTGCTATATCTTCAGATCTATGTCATATGCTTGTTAACTTAACCTGTAAAACCCTATTTCCCCCAGTCTATAAAAATAACTATATTGGCCAAGAATTATGGCAAACTCCAAGATGTGAATGTGTGATTTGATGGACCCTGTATAAAGGGTCGATGAATGTAAATGATGTGTGTATATATATGTTGCATGACTGCTGAGAGGGGGATGTGCTGAAAAAGAGACCACAATGGTTGATGAAAGGTGGTGGAAGGCACCTGGAATGGTGGCATTAACTTCCACCGAACCAATACCCTGTTGGTCTATATTGGCTCAAAGACCAAAGCTACTCTATGGCCGTGGAATGTATTACTCGCCAGGATGGTAGGTGGGGAGGCTCCTCATGAGTTAATGGGGGTGAACTGCCCATCCGTAAAATACCTCAGACCTGACCACTGCGGGGGAATTCACGCCACACACAACCTTGTAGGACAAAGAAAGAAAGGAAGTGTGTGGAAGGGACATGCAAAAAGGAATCGCGGAAGGAGAACCAGAGAAACTCCGAAAAATACAGTGAGTCATGAGCAGAGGAGAAGGACAATAACCTTCGTCCTGAACTTCCGACAAGCGGGAAGTAAGAGACTGAGTCTTAAAGTCTCGTGGTCTAGCTCATGGGTGGCTAGTGGTAAATCCATTTGGAATCGCTGAGCCTACGGTTGGGTGGAAACGAGCACCCCTCTTAGCAGTTGCATTACACCTGGTGTTTTCCGATAAGTATTTATGTCCTGTATTTCAAATTGAATGTTTCTGGAACGCATGCTCATGGTTGTGCACTCATGAATGGTTTCTGTATAGAAGCATTTACCTGGTGTGTTTGATCAGAAAGGACGGATGCATGCTTATACTGGTATGGCCATATTCAGTTCATTTATATATATGTATACATATACACTGAACAAGTTCAGATTCTGAGTCCGTTCTCGAGAGATCTGTCCCCTTTACTTGACTCACGCGATGTCTTGGTTGGATTTTCCCCGAAGGCACCTCCTTCTAGGAAGGTTCCCTCACTATTCCAGAGCCAGAGTGAGTTCCTTGAAAGGAATACCGTTTAAGTAAATATCTAAACTTACCTCGCCCCTGTCACAGAGTTCATATTTCGATAAGTTAAGAAGGCCTTTCAGTCATGTCCCCAAGCTTGGTGATAATTACCCAAGGATCCGCTGAAGGATTTTATGGCCTAAGTCTGGAGACCTTGCACTAGTAAGAATGGTTCCCTCAGTGTTTAGTCTTTCAGTATTTCAACACCCGAGAAATCCAAGGGTAAGTTCTCTTGTAAACGCTAGTCATGGAATCCTGAAGTATGAAACCCTGAAAAGGTCTAGCGTGGATTAGAGTCTCGATGTTTCGGTGTTTCAGCATCCGGGATAGCTAAGGGTAAGTTCTCTTGCCATCGCTAGTCGCGAAATCCCAAAGTATGAAACCCCTAAAAGTTCTAGCGTAGATTAGAGTCTTGATGTTTCGGTGTTTTAGCACCCGAGATACCTAAGGGTAAGTTCTCTTGTAATTGCTAGTCGTGAAATCTTGAAGTATGAAACCCCGAAAAGGTCTAGCGTGGATTAGAGTCTTGATGTTTCGGTGTTTCAGCACCCGGGATACCTAATGGTAAGTTCTCTTGTAATCGCTAGTCATGAAATCCCGAAGTATGAAACCTCGAAAAGGTCTAGCATGGATTAGAGTCTTGATGTTTCGGTGTTTCGACACCTGGGATACTTAAGGGTAAGTTCTCTTGTAATCGCTAGTCACGAAATCCCAAAGTATGAAACCTTGAAAAGGTCTAGCGTAGATTAGAGTCTCGATGTTTCGGCACCCAAGATACCTAAGGGTAAGCTCTCTTGTAATCACTAGTCACGAAATCCTGAAGTATGAAACCCTGAAAAGGTCTAGCATAGATTAGAGTCTTGATGTTTCGGTGTTTCAGCACCCAGGATACTTAAGGGTAAGTTGTCTTGTAATCGCTAGTCGCGAAATCCCAAAGTATGAAACCCCGAAAAGGTCTAATGTGGATTAGAGTCTTGATGTTTTGTTGTTTCGGCACCCAGGATACCTAAGGGTAAGTTCTCTTGTAATCGCTAGTCACGAAATCCCGAAGTATGAAACCCCGAAAAGGTCTAACGTGGATTAGAGTCTTGATGTTTCAGTGTTTCGGCACCCGAGATACCTAAGGGTAAGTTCTCTTGTAATCGCTAGTCGCGAAATCCCGAAGTATGAAACCTTGAAAAGGTCCAACGTGGATGAGATATGGTGTTTCCGTGTTTTGGCACTCGAGATATCTAAGGGAAAGTCTCTTGTACTTTCCAGTCCCAAAATCCTGACTTGCGAAACCCCAAAATGATTATAGCGTGGCTAGAGTTTGATGTGTCGGTGTTTCGACACCCGGGAATCCTAAGGGTCAGTGCCTTGTATTCGCCAGTTGCAAAATCCTGACTTGCGAAACCCTGAAATGAACTTAGCATTGTGTATATATATATCGGCGTTTCGGAGTTTCGGCTCCCGGGAAACTTAGATGCGAGACTTCTTGTCATCGCACATCGTGAAATCCCGACTTGCGAAACCCCGAAACAAGCGTAGCGTATATACATGAGATTCGGAGTTTCGGCTTCTGGGAAACTCAGATACGAGACCTCTTGTCATTGCACATTACGAAATCCTGACTTGCGAAACCTCGAAGTGAGTTGAGCAGATATATGAGATTCGGAGTTTCAACTCCCGAATATCCTAGATGCGAGGCCCCTTATCCTCGCATATCGTGAAATCCCGATGTGAGAAACCCCAAAATGGTATAGCATGGCTAGAGTTTGATATTTCGGTGTTTCGACACCCAGGATGCTCAAGGGAAAACCCCTTGTCTTCGCATATCGCGAACTCCCGACTCACGAAACCTAGAAATGAGCCTAGTAGATATATGGGCTTCGATGTTGTGGCACCCGGGAAACCGAAGGGTATGAACCCTTGTCTCCATACATCGTGAAATCCCGATACGCGAAGTCCTAGTAAGTGAAATCCCAGAGCAGGCTTGGTGTGAATAGGATTTCAGGTTTCGGGGTGTCGAAGGATTCGACTCCCTTGCATTTCAAACTCCCAGTGTCTGAAGTCCTGAAACGCGAAAGGCGCCTCTTGACTTAGCTGGGGTCACAACCGATGGACACGTGGAAGTAAATCCTACACTTGGTGCGTGAATTGCACACGACTTATTTTCAACAAAAGAACCCATGAATTGGTTGGGTGAAGGTCCCGATTGGAAGACCTAGCCTACGCCAGAACCTCGTAAGAATTTGGGAACTCTGTCCCTCGACAACGAAGAAGAAAAGAAAAAGGCGAAAAATCTTAGCTCCCATAGTGGGTGTGTGACAAATCGGTATTAGAGCATGGTTACAACACTTGGCATGCTTGGCCTCATGAACGGGTTGCACAAAGACTCCATTCAGAGTACTGTTAAAAGGAGTAACTCTTTATCTTGACCCCCTTAATTAAAAGTCGAAGTTAAGAATGAAAACTCCTATTGTGTATATGCATGTGAAAAATATGAATTATGTACTAGTTATAAATGAATATAAACATTGACTAACAACCAACGTTTTTCTTTTACACACAAGCGGAAGATCAACCACGGGAAATTACAGAAGTATAGAATGGTGACTCACCATGAAGTGGGGGAGGGTTCCCACAATAGAGATGAAGAGTCTGATGAAAGGAGGGCGATAGGGACCCCTCCAGATCTAGCTGAGACGGTGAGGATCCTCATGGTTGAATTACAGAGCTGCAAGGCTGACAACGAAAGGATGATAAAAGAGCAAGAGAACCAAATGAAAATTAATGCAGTTTTACTGCAGAGCTTATCCGACATACAAAGGCAATTGCAACATGAACCTGAGACACAAAAACGAGGTCATGTCAGTGGCCACACTGAGAGGAGCACCTCGAGAAAGATCCACCCCAGAGATAAGGGACAAGCATTAGACAATTCTTCTGGAAAGGAAGCTGGCAACTCGGAGGGATCTTCAAGCAGCAGAACTAGTTCTCATTCCCGAAGAAAATGAAAGAAGCAGAAACTTTCCAAGAGTCATAATCTCGAAGAGTTCAAGAAGGCCAAACCAACCTCCTTCGACATTGAAATAAAGAAAGGAGAAGAAGCGGAGGCCTGGCTGCTTGGACTAAAGAAGTATTTCAGAGTCCATGACTTCTCAGAAAACTTGAAGGCCCAAGTAGCCACCTTCAACTTGAATGGAAAGGATTCCATTTGGTGGGAAGACCTTAAGAATGTAAAAGGGATTCACGAAGAAGACCTGTCTTTGTAACGGTTTGAGAAATACTTCAAGAAAAAGTATCTGTCGGAGAAATATTTCAACGAAAAGACTAAAGAATTCTATGAACTCAAGCTGGGGCAACTCACCATAGAGGAATATGCCAACAAATTCCTTGAGTTTCTGAGGTATGTACCCTGCATAAAAGCAGAAAAGGCAAAGGTGCAATGATTCCTCAGTGGATTACCTAAGGACTACTAGAACAGGATTGAATTTGACGAACCAAAGACCCTAGAAGATACTATCCGAAAGGCAAGATATTGTTATGAACAACTTGGGAATCAGACAGGACCTCACGAAGGCTGGAAGTAGAAGAATAGTTCAGGATTCCATAAAAGGGGGTTTAAATCCCCAAGATTTAAGGACTATAAAAAGAACTCAAGGATGAGCTTCCCAGCCCGAAGTGTACGCCAGCAGAACTTTCCCTCCTTGGGCGGAAATAAACTTTCTGGATCTGCGCCAGTAAAGACTGATAACCCAAAGAGAGAACCTTTGAAATGTTGGGGTTGTGGAGAAGAACATCTACTGAGGGACTGCTTGCATCGACAACAAAACAACCAGAGAATTTACAACGTTCAAGAAGCTACCACCGTCAATGACGTGGCCAGGAGTGTGCGGCAAATTTATGCAGCCTTGGATAATAACCAGGCTGACCACCAAGCTTCAGTGGTGGAAATCGAAGGTATGATCACCAACCATCTAGTGTCTATTCTGATTGACCCTGGTTCAAATTTGAGTTACACAACCCCTAAGGTTGTTGATAAATGTAAAATACAACCACATAAAAATGCCAAGCCATGGTTGGTATAGTTAGCCACTGGCACCAAAAGAAGGGTAGTGGAGGTCATACTAGCCTGCCAATTCATTATGGGTGAATTCCCCACCCAAGCAACCCTTAACATATTACCCTTGGGATCATATGATCTGTTGATTGGTATGGACTGGCTAGCCACCCATAAAGCCAAACTAGACTGTTACCATAAAACCTTGGAATGTGTAAGTGAAGAAGAAAGAAAAATAACCCTTCAAGGAATCCAAAAACCCGTCTCGGTGAGACAAATATTAGCTCTTCAAATGAGAAAGTATTGCAGAAAAGAATGTCCACTATATGCAATAAAGATGTTGAAAACAATTGAAGGTGACAAACCAAGCCTTGAAGACCACCCCACACCGAGAGAATACAGAGATGTATTTCCGGAAGAGGTACCGGGTTTACCTCCGAGAAGGGACATTGACTTCTCAATAGAACTTGCACCAAGAGTGGTGCGAGTGTCTAGGACACCCTATAGGATGAGCACACCTGAGCTAGTTGAACTTAAATTACAACTGAAAGAAATGATGGACAGAGGCTATATCTGGCCTAGCGTGTCTCCATGGGGAGCACCAGTCCTGTTTGTGAAGAAGAAAGACGGTACCCTCTGACTGTGTATAGATTATAGACAACTCAATAAGGTATCCATAAATAACAAGTACCCCTTACCCAGGATCGATGACTTGTTCGATCAATTGGGAGGTGACTCTATATTCTCGAAGATTGACTTGAGATCTGGATACCACCAAGTCCGAATCAAGGGCGAAGACATCCACAAAACTGCCTTCAGGATGAGATATGGTCACTACGAGTTCGTGGTAGTGCCATTCAGATTGACCAATGCCTCTGCCACTTTTATGTGCTTGATGAACAATGTGCTCAACAAATTCCTAGACAAATTTGTGTTGGTTTTTATTGACAACATATTAATTTACTCCAAGAATAGAGAGGAACATGAGGAACACCTTAGGCTTGTGCTTCAATTGCTAAGAGAGAATCAACTCTATGCCAAATTTAGCAAGTGTGACTTTTTCCAGAAGCAAATACATTACTTGGGCCATGTCCTATCTGAAGAAGGGGTAGAAGTAGACCCTGATAAGATCAGGTCTATCATGGAATGGCCTACCCCGAAGGACGTTTCAGATATCATATCCTTTATGGGCTTGGCAGGATACTATAGGAGATTTATAAAATGATTCTCGAAGATTGGGAGCCCAATCACTACCCTCTAGAAGAAGGGGACAGAATTCACGTGGACACAAAAATGTGAAGAAAGGTTTCAAACCCTAAAACATCTACTGACCCACGCACCCGTACTGAAGATCGTCGATTCCGAAGTTGATTTCCTCGTGTGCACATATGCCTGTAAGTAAGGGCTCAGAGGAGTCCTTATGCAAGGAGGAAGAGTGGTCTGCTATGAATCCCAAAAATTGAATGAGAATGAAGTCAACTATGTGACCCATGATCTAGAGCTGGCCGCCATAGTGCACGCCTTGAAAATGTGGAGGCATTACCTCCTGGGAAGAAAATTTGTACTTATGACAGACCACTATGGATTGCGATATCTGTTTGACCAACCAAAGCTCAATTCCAAACAAGCTAGGTGGATGGCCCTCCTCAGCGAGTTTGATTTTGAAATCAAACATATTAAGGGAAAGGAAAATAGGGTGGCCGATGCCCTTAGCAAAAGCATGAAAACAATTCACCTGGCAGCAGTAAGCACCTGTGAGACGGATGTCAAGGAAAGAGTCAGAAATGCACAAGAGATAGACACATTCTTCTATATCGTGACCTCGTACCTGCAGCAAGAATCCACAGGGATAAAATATGGAGGCTACCAGATGATGGAAGGAGGTATGCTTACTTACATAAATAGATTGTATATCCCAGATTGTGACGACTTGAAGAGGTTCATAATGGATGGACTACACAAAAGAGTATACACTGGCCATCCAGGATACCATAAGATGATCATGGCCACCAGGAAACAGTTCTATTGGTCTGGATTGAAGAAATACATAGCTGAGTACTTAGCCAAATGCATAGAATGCCAACAGGTTAAAGCAGAACATCGACACCCAGCAGAATTACTACAACCTCTACCAATCCCGGAATGGAAATGGGAAACCATCTCCATGGATTTCATCACCGGATTACCAACCTCGACCAAACAGAGTGACGCCATCATGGTAGTGGTGGATAAATTGAGCAAGTCCGCTCATTTTATCCCCGTCAAGTCGACTTGTAAGGCAATAGACATCGCCGACGTATTCATGAAGGAGATATTCAAACTGCATGGTATGCCGAAAGAGATCGTGTCTGATAGAGACACGAAATTTACTTCCAACTTTTGGAAATCACTGATGGATGGTTTGGAGACCAAGTTACTATTTAGCATAGCCTATCACCCTCAAACTGATGGACAGACGGAAAGGGTGAACAAAATATTAGAAGACATGCTCAGGATGCATGTAATGCATCAACCCAAAAAGTGGGAAGACTACTTGCCACTAGTGGAATTCTCCTACAACAACGGCTACCAAGAATCCCTGAAGATGAGTCCTTTCAAAGTCCTCTATGGTAGGCCGTGCAATACTCCAGTCAGTTGGAGTAATCCCATAAATAGAGTTACTATTGGACCCGACATGTTGAAAGAAATGGAACGACAAGTGATTCAGATAAAACAAAATCTAAAAGTCGCTCAGAACCGACAGAAAAGTTACGCTGACCAAAAGAGAATTCCAAGAGAGTTCAAGGTGGGAGACCATATATACCTCAGAGTTAGGCCCAGGAAGATTTCCCTGAAGATGGGAACATGTGCCAAGTTGGAACCTCGATATTGTGGAACCTTTGAAGTTCTAGATAGAGTGGGACTTGTAGCCTATAGGCTAGCACTCCCTCCCACAGTAAAAGCACATAATGTTTTCCATGTTTCATTATTGAAGAAATATGTACATGATTCTAATCATATAATTTATTGTTCTGTGATCCAGGTGGAACTGGAGGGAGAATTCTTACCAGAACCTCAATACATACTAGAAAGAAAGGAAACCCCACTCAGGAACCGAACCATTGCATAGGTCAAGGTGCAGTGGAAACATTTTGGCCCATATGAGGCACTTGGGAAATGGAAGATGCCATGAAACAGGCATATCTGATTTTTTTTACTTCTGTACTTACACGTTCTATTGATAGATAGAACATTGAGGACGATGTTCCTTTAAGGGGGAGGGAATTGTAACACCCTGTTTCCCCCAGTATGTAAAAATAACTATATTGGCCAAGAATTATGGCAAACTCCAAGATGTGAATGTGTGATTTGACAGACCCTGTATAATGGGTCGACGAATGTAAATGATGTGTGTATATATATGTTGCATGACTGCTGAGAGGGGTATGTGCTAAAAAAGATACCACAATGGCTGATGAAAGGTGGTGGAAGGCACCTGGAATGGTGGTGTTAACTTCCACCAAACCAATACCGTGTTAGTCTTTACTGGATCAAAGACCAAAGTTGCTCTCTGGCCCTAGAATGAATTACTCACCAGGATGGTAGGTGGGGAGGCTCCTCATAAGTTAATGGAGGTGAACCGCCCATCCGTAGAATCCCTTAGACCTGACCATTGTGGGGGAATTTGTGCCACACGCAACCTTGTAGGACAAAGCAAGAAAGGAAGTGTGTGGAAGGGGCATGCAAAAAGGAATCGTGGAAGGAAAACCAGAGAAACTCCAAAAAATACAGTGAGTCATGAGTAGAGGAGAAGGAGAGTAACCTTCGTCCTGGACTTCCGAAGAGCAAGATGTAAGAGACTGAGTCTCAAAGCCTCGTGGTCTAGCTCGGGGGTGGCTAGTGGTAAATCCATTTGGAATCGCTGAGCCTACGGTTGGGTGGAAATGAGCACCCCTCTCAGCAGTTGCATTACACCTGGTGTTTTTCGATAAGTATTTATGTCTTGTATTTCAAATTGAATGTTCCCGAAATGCATGCTCGTGGTTGTGCACTCATGAATGGTTTCTGTATAGAAGCGTTTGCCTGGTGTGTTTGATTGGAAAGGACGGATGCATGCTTATACTGGTATGGCCATATTCGGTTCATTTATATATATGTATACATATACACTGAACAAGTTCAAATTCTGAGTCCGTTCTCGGGAGATCTGTCCCCTTTACTTGTTCCCTCACTATTCCAGAGCCAGAGTGAGTTCCTTGAAAGGACCACCATTTAAGTAAATATCTAAACTTACCTCGCCCCTGTCATAGAGTTCATAGTTCGATAAGTTAAGAAGGCCTTTAAGTCATATCCCCAAGACTGGTGATAATTACCCAAGGATCTGTTGAAGGATTTTATGGCCTAAGTCTGGATACCTTGCACCAACAACAATGGTTCCCTCAGAGTTTGGTCTTTCAGTATTTTGGCACCCGGGAAATCCAAGGGTAAGTTCTCTTGTAATCGCTAGTCGCGGAATCCCGAAGTATAAAACCCCGAGAAGGTCTAGCGTGGATTAGAGTCTCGATGTTTCGGTGTTTCGACACCTGAGATACCTAAGGGTAAGTTCTCTTGTAATCGCTAGTCGCGAAATCTCGAAGTATGAAACCCCGAAAAGGTCTAGCGTAGATTAGAGTCTTGATGTTTCAGTGTTTCATCACCCGAGATACCTAAGGGTAAGTTCTCTTGTAATCGCTAGTCACGAAATATCGAAGTATGAAACCCCGAAAAGGTCTAGCGTGGATTAGAGTCTTGATGTTTCGGCACCTGGGATACCTAAGGGTAAGTTCTATTGTAATCTCTAGTCACGAAATCCCGAAGTATGAAACCCCGAAAAGGTCTAGCGTGGATTAGAGTCTTGATGTTTCAGTGTTTCGGCACCCGGGATACCTAAGGGTAAGTTCTCTTGTAATCGCTAGTTGCGAAATCCCGAAGTATGAAACCCTGAAAAGGTCTAGCGTGGATTAGAGTCTTGATGTTTCGGTGTTTCGGCACCCGCGATACCTAAGGATAAGTTCTCTTGTAATCGTAGTCGTAAAATCCCAAAGTATGAAACCCTGAAAAGGTCTAGCGTGGATTAGAGTCTCGATGTTTCGGTGTTTTAGCACCCGGGATACCTAAGGGTAAGTTCTCTTGTAATCGCTAATCACAAAATCTCGAAGTATGAAACCCCGAAAAGGTCTAGCGTATATTAGAGTCTTGATGTTTCGGTGTTTCAGCACCCGGGATACCTAAGGGTAAGTTCTCTTGTAATCGCTAGTCGCGAAACCCCGAAGCATGAAACCCCAAAAAGGTCTAGCATGGATTAGAGTCTTGATGTTTCGGTGTTTCGGCACCTGGGATACCTAAGGGTAAGTTCTCTTGTAATCGCTAGTCGCAAAATCCCGAAGTATGAAACCCCGAAAAGGTCTAGCGTGGATTAGAGTCTTGATGTTTTGGTGTTTCGACACCCGGGATACCTAAGGGTAAGTTCTCTTATAATCACTAGTCGTGAAATCCCGATGCATGAAACCCCAAAAAGGTCTAGCGCGGATGAGATACAGTGTTTCGGCACCTGGGATATCTAAGGGCAAGTCTCTTGTACTCGCCAGTCCCGAAATCTCGACTTGTGAAACCCTGAAATGATAATAGCGTGGCTAGAGTTTGATGTGTCGACTTTTCGACACCCGGGAATCTTAAGGGTCAATTCCTTGTATTCGCCAGTTGTGAAATCCTGACTTGCGAAACCTCGAAATGAACTTAGCATTGTGTGTATATATATATATATATATATATATATATATATCAGCGTTTCGGAGTTTCGGCTCCCTGGAAACTCAGATGCGAGACTTCTTGTCATCGCACATTGCAAAATCCTGACTTGTGAAACCCCAAAACGAGCATAGCATATATACATGAGCTTCGGAGTTTCGGCTCCCGGGAAACTCAGATACGAGACCTCTTGTCATTGCACATCGCGAAATCCTGACTTGTGAAACCCCGAAGTGAGTTGAGCGGATATATGAGATTTGGAGTTTCGGCTCTCGAATATCCTAGATGTGAGGCCCCTCGTCCTTGCATATCGCAAAATCCCGATGTGAGAAACCCCGAAATGGTATAGTGTGGCTATAGTTTGATATTTTGGCATTTCGGCACTCGGGATACCCAAGGGCAAACCCCTTGTCTTCGCATATCGCGAATTCCTAACTCGCAAAACCCCGAAATGAGACTAGTAGATATATGGGCTTCGGTGTTGCGGCACCTGAGAAACTGAAGGGTATGAACCCTCATCTCGATACATCGTGAAATCCCGGTATGCGAAGTCCCAGTAGGTGAAATCCTGGAGCAGGCTTGGTGTGAATAGGATTTCAGGTTTCGGGGTGTCGAAGCATTCGACTCCCTTGCATTTCGAACTCCCGATGTCCGAAGTCCCGAAACATGAAAGGCACCTCTTGACTTAGCTAGGGTCACAACCGATGGACATGTGGAAGTAAATCCTACACTTGGTGCATGATTTGTACACGACGGATTTTCACAAAAGAACCCGTGAATTGGTTGGGTGAAGGTCCCGATTGGAAGACCTAGCCTACGCCAGAACCTCGTAAGAATTCAGGAACTTTGTCCCTCAACAATGAAGAAGAAAAGAAAAAGGCGAAAAATCTTAGCTCCCGTAGTTGGTGTGTGACATAACCTCCAAACCCTTAGACTGAACTCAAGACGTAAACCTACAAGTAAACACACACACATAAGTTAATGAGTGATCAGTTAGTGTTCCAAGCGAAATAATTGGCTTGGGAACATTACACGGGAAACCCTCATGGGGGAGATAACCCACCAAAAAACTCCTTAATATAGATTGCCAATACAATGCCAAGATAAAAAACAAGACCATGAAGAATAACCAATACTAAGCATGTGCATCTCTCTCCTTCCTCTCGCAACTGTAGCTATCTTCAAAACATGCGAACTATATTAGTGGTTGAGTGAATGTATGAGGCTCTAGCCTCTCTTATTTATACTAGCTGGGGAGCTCTAGTGTGGTGTCTCTTCATCAAGAAGGGTCGACTTCTTCACTTAGTGTCAAAAACCACTTTAATTAGCCCTGGGGGGTGAATTCTCAATTAACACCATTTAATTAGGGTTTGACCAATCCGCAAAAGGGGATTTCATCATACATAAGTACCAACATGATCAATCCACAAAAGGGGATTGATCTATAAGATAATAACTCAATAATAAGTAGAATATTCTTCGCAGTTACAATATTGAAATACTCCCCCTTAACAAGAAGGGTATTCTACTGACATAAACCAATACAACATCATCAAGAGAGAGAGAGGGAAACAACATCATCAACATTTGGAACACTGACTGGCACATCTATAAATCATCGAAAGTTTTTCTCATCATCTATAACAACATTGTTCACACCATGGAGCTAGAGTAGTATCATCATCATTGTTCACAACATGGAGTTGGAACAATATCATCGCCACCATCAACATAAAGATGAAGTATCATCATCATCATCATCATCATCATCTTCAACATGGAGTTGAAGTAACATCATCATTATCATCTTCAACATGGAGCTAAAGTAGCATTATCATTATCATCTTTAGCATGGAGTTGAAGTAGCATCATCATTATCATCTTCAACATGGAGCCGAAACATCAACATCAATAGCATGAAGCTAGAACAACAATATCACCAACACGAGGTTGGTACATCATCATCAACAACAGGTGGTTGATACAACATCATCAACAACAGGAGGTTGATACAACGTCATCAATAGTACGAGGCTGAATCAATCAGCATCATCAACACGAGGCTGAAACAACAACATCATCAACATGAGGATGAGACAACATCATCAACACGAGGTTGAGACAACAACAACATCAACAGGAGGTTGAGATAAGATCATCAACATGAGGTTGAGACAACAACATCATCAACATATGGCAACATAATGAGGCAAGTGCAACAACAACATTTTGTGGTACTTTGACAGGTCGTCCTTACCAAACCTTCTGGATCTGCCTATGAATCAAAAGATTCCCTAGGATATAAAATCCTAACGGAGCTACCACATGGTACTCTGATAGACCGTCCTTATCGGACCTTCGGGATCTGTCCAGGAATAATAAGATTCCCCTTGATATAAAATCCTAATGGAGCTACCACTACTGACCACAACTAGCATATACATGCACAAGTACTCTTACAGACCATCCTTACCGAACCTTCGAGATCTGTCTAGGGATGATCAATCCCCTATGATATAAAATCCTAACGGAGCTACTTGTTATTGGCTAGGATACCATAGTATCATCAACATCATTCCCCCTTTTGAGGGAGGTCCTTTCGGACAACACCAAGGTTATCTCGAAAAACTAAGGCTTGGTCAACACATCTGCATCTGCTCATTTGTGCCAACATATTGGAGCTTTACAACTCCTCTCTGCACCATATCACGAATTTAGTGATACTTGATTTCTATGTGCTTCGAATTATCATGGAACACTAGGTTCTCCGTCATCTTTATGAAACTATGGTTTATCACATAGAATCACGATGGCTTCCATATCCATATTGAATAGACCCGTCAACAACTTCCGAAGCCATATGGATTCACAACTGGCAGAACATGTTGCAATCTATTCCACTTCTGCTGTGCTGAGAGAAATACTAGATTGCTTCTTGCTCTGCCATGAATTCATAGTTGACCTCAGACTGAAACAACATCCTGAAGTTCTCTTTCTATCAGAAACAATTCTAGCCCAATCTGAATCAGTATAACCATACAGTCTGAAGTCACGATCTCCATTATAATGGAGAACAAAGTCCAATGTACCCTTAAGGTAACTCATCACATGTTTTGCAATAACAGGGTGAACACATCTGGGCTCTACTGACTCAAGGTGTTTACAAAAAAACATATATTTGGCCTAGTATTTGTCAGATACGTCAACGATCCAATGATCTGTCTATATAGAGTAGCATCAACCAATTCTGACAAAGTATCCACCAGGAGCTTCAACTTTGTTTCCATGGGTGTGTTCATGGCTTTGCATTCCAACATATCAAACCTTTTTTGTATTTCAACTACATACTTTCCTTGGTTAAGGAAGATCTTCTATGGGCTCTCCAAACTTCAAGATCTAAAAAATAATGCATCAGGCCTAGGTATTTCATCTCAAATTCTGCAACGAACTTCTTCTTACAATATGTGATGAGATTTTCTTCTCCTGTTAAGAATAAATCATCCACATACAACAACAATATAACTGGCTCATCATTCATAACCTTGAACTAAGGGTTAGAATTAACTTTACTCTTGGTAAAACCCAAGATAATCAAGAAACTATTAATTTTTCCATACCAAGCTCTAGGAGCTTGCTTTAACCCATACAAATCTTTCTTCAATCTGCAGACATGAGTCTTTCTATCTTCAACTTCAAATCACTTTGTACCAAACTGTTACACTTGTTAAACTGTAACTCAATCTGCACAATCATGTGTTATCTCTATGTGCTTTCTGCAAAGCATTATCTATCTAAGAGTATGTTGTTTACTCTCTCTGCAACTACTCCTTCTAGAACTAGGACTCTGCACTTGCAACTGCTATTTCTGAAGCCGAGAATGACTTGTTCTTTTCTCATTGTAGCTGTTGAACTTTGAGAGTAGCTCTTCTATTCTATTACAGAAACAACTTCATCTGAGAGTGGCTCAATAACTGATACTAAAGGTATCTCTTCTTCTTTCATGGAGGTAACTCTATCTGCCATTGTAGTCATGTCTTCATGACCCAACCATTATACTACACCAACTGGTACTGGAGGTAACTCAATATCAAATATAGGGATTGCTCCCCCTAAATCTCATACTGTATCGGAATCATGGTTGTTCTTGTTTTCTTCATGAATACTAGAACTATTTCTTCGATTATTGAAGTAAGTGTCTCATCATAGTCTTCTCCCTATTGCTGGGAGAATCCTCTAGACACAATTGAGTCTTTGTACATCTTTATACTGTTATCTGCAACATGCTTGATCTGTTAAATCAATCTTGGAAGTCAAAACTAACTTCCCTTCTAGTCTCATGGAAAAATCCATCTCCCAGTCCTTCTGATTGGCTTCCTTCTCTGTTACCAAGGGAAAGGAATATTATCAGGAGATTTCATGTCTCCTATAGGTCTTTGAAGCTACGATCTAGTCTTCTCAACTTATGGAATCTATCTACGAGTCATGGAAAAATGTCTCTTTTTTCCCATCTAATCCTCTCTGAGATCAGGCTCACTCCAAGTCTTGATTTCTTCTGAGTCTACAAAGATTTTATAGTTTCTACAAGATATACTTGGTGTAGAATACCAAGTCTTAATATGAAAGGCCGAGTCAAACTTCAAACAAATTCTGCTTTATGTCAAGGTGGCTTCATTATCCATTGATCAATTCTACTTAATGTCCAATCATCTTTGGAGCCTTCTGCTCATTACAATTAATCTCCATATAGATACTATGTATCCCAAAAGTAGTTTCTTATTCATCTTTTGAATGTATACGATCACGTATACAACTTGGATAGTCTGATCCATGTCTCATCTAGTATGTTGCCTCTTGCAACTGTCACTATAGATTTCTCAGGGTTATCACCTGTGACCTGAAACAAGGTCAACAAAACAACAAGCAAGAATAATACTCTTTTGATAATAATAATAAAACAATAACACGAATAATTGTCACATAAGCTCCTTTAGAGCTATCACTTGTGACCTGCAAAGATCAAAAGTAAGAAATACAATACGAAATGAGATCAACACTCTTCTAGTGTTGTGATCAAACATTCCTCCATGGTAACCTAGAACCAACACAAGAAGTTTCTCCTAGAGGAGATGTTAGTTGTATCTAGTAAATGATTACAATAATAATTTATCTCAATATGCTCACATGATACCAAGTATAATACTTTTCAAAGACTGCTACCTCAACAATAGTGTTTACATGTAATGAGGTAGTCATTAAACTTGTCATGTGCAACTTTGAATTTTATCAACTTAATCAATCAAACCTAGAACCTGGAGTCTTGTTCTCAAGAATGCGCGTGTTGTTTTTCTTCCAAGTCTCCTTCACTCAAGATGACAAGTTCTTTCTTCAACCTCTCCTTTGTACTAAGACAATATTCTATCTTGACGGAAATCTAAGTTATATAATAAACTCTAATCTCATTCTAATACTTTGGATTTAATTTTTGACCAGGGGTTAGTATGATGGCCATAACGTCAACATACAACCTAGATGTCAAAATAATAACAAATAGATGCAAATCAATATAATCGGGTGCATTATTCCTCTGAATGGGTTGGATGTGAGATCCTTCTGGATCTATGATTGTAAAGAGATTCTTTCTCCTGCAATTACCCCTTTAATAATACATTTTATCCATATGTAAGTACATACCTATAATAATGTTTTGCTATGGTAAAGTGCAATAAAATAAAATTCCCAACATTTCACAAAAACTTTCGCTGCAACTAGTACTGCAGCTGGTGTTGGCACTGCAACTGGTGCTGTAGATGGAATGAAGGAACTAGCACTGTGACTCCAACTGATACTGCAACTGGTACTGCAACTTCAACTGCAACTTAGGGTTTTATGAGGAAACCCTAATTTTTCAACTTTCAAATTTTGGAATTCTGATCCAGGGATTAGATGCGTTGGGATGAGGCAAGTAGGCTAGTGAAGTATGTTTTCAGAAAATCCAAATTTTACCCCTTGAATCTAAGTTTGCACAAATCTGGATTGGTACTTCTGGTACTAGTTTTGGTTTCCTGGTTTTTTGGTACCAGTGAAAACTAGGGTTTGACTTTCCAGAGGCTCTGGCCATTGAAAAGGTGCGCTCAAGCAACCAATTAGTTTGCTAGGCTAGGGTGCACTTCACTAGATGGTTTTTAGGCAAAAAATCCCTTCAAACAAAAGCCCTAATTTTCTTGTATGGAAACATTGACGTTGTTGGTTACCCAGTGAAAGATGCTCTACTCAGTTTAGCTCCCAAAATGAATCAGTCACCATGGTTTCATTTTGTGGTTGATAGCATGGTTATTTGTAGTTTTCTCCATTTTGTTTTAATTTCTTCTAGTGTCAAAACTTAGGTTTTAAATTCATATCTTAGAAATAAGTTGATCCATAAAGGTATTTTCTATAAAATTTCATGAAAATACTTTCAACAACTAACGCGTGTTGCAAGGTTGATGACTAGCTGGTGAAAACGACGATTTTCAACAGTTAAGGAGTACTTTCCCGCAGATCGTTAGCTGGTGAAAGTGCGGAACACGTGTGTTTCCTCCACGTTTCCAGAAATCAAAAGATGACATGCTCAACACACATCACGTAACCATTATAAGGCGCTGGTGAAAGCGGATAATGATGAGGATTCTGTTATGCACGTCTAAATCGGATATCACAGTGGATCGTGTTCGTGAATGCATGCTTCACGAGATAATGGCATTGTAGATGACGAATTCAAATTCATCATCACAGGTAAAGGAGTGGTACTCCTCAACTAGCAAAATCAAATCGACACTTCATATTCCAAACACACATTATCCACAGGCATATGTTATGGTTTCATTTTTGAAAGACAACGCCGAGAGTTTTCACAAGCGCCAAACCTCGACTCAAACAACAAATTACAATGACTTTGTTTGCAAAACTGTCTGGGGCTCGAGTTACAGATGGCAAGGAAACGAAGTGGTTCATTGTTAAGGAAAGAATTAGATAGTCTATCCTTTTTACAAGCACATCCATAGGTGCAAAAACGCTTCTCAGACGCAGGCTGCATGGGGTATGTAGAAAAGTTACAGAATGGTTGCCACCAAATAACAGCTGAAGCTTTTGCTAAATCGTATGATGGAAACAAAGCTTGTGTGGGTTCTTTAGAAATCATAGTTGATGAAGCCGCCATTGATACAACAACCAGCTTACATAGATCAGGTCAGAGCTGGTTCAAGACAACAACAACCAAGAATCTCAATTTCAGAGCATATCTTAAGGCAGAATTCAGAAATGTTACATGGAAGAAAAGCATGCTAGTTTCTCATTTAGAGGATGAATGGCAAGACCTGTTCAAAGGCATTCAACTCTATATAACCTCAGAAATCAGGTATGACAAGCTGATGCTATACCATTTCAAGCTCTTAGATCATTTCACAGGGAAAAATCTCCTAAATTTACCTTTCTTCTTTCATAAAAGCCTAACTAAAGTCTGTAAAAAGATTAGGGATGAACCTCTAAGTATGAAAAACACTCTTTGTCATTTCGGCCTGATCAAATTGATAATTCTGGAGGAACTAAGACAAAGAGAAAGGAGTTGGCAACATTTTCTTTTTTGGGAAGGCTTTGAAACCCAAACTCATCCCATGAATGAGCAGAAGAGAGCTGTAAAAAGGCAATTAACTCCTCAAAGCAGCTCGAGGAAGAGGAGAACTCTTCCAGGACCACCAGAAGTTAGGATTTCTGGCATAAAGTCTCACAGGTCAAAGAAAAAATTAGATTTTGAAACCACTTCAGAGCAGCCTACATAAAAAAAAACAAATATTCTAAATCTACCATACACTTACTCAGAAATAGAGCCAAAGCAAGAAGATGAAAGTCTAGCCATTAAAAGCCCTGAACACTCCATGGAATTTGCACAGGATTGTGAGACTTTTACTCCGAATGATGAAGGTGAAACATCAAAGAGCAAAAAGTCAAAGAAATCACAAAAAATTTAGCAACTAAAAGAAGTGATTGCTCAACAGGAGGTTTTAGAAAGAGTAATTAAGGCGAGATACAAAACTCTGTTTGATAATTTCGCAGAGATGAATGCAACATTTGAGAAGTTGGCTCGTGAAAGTGTAAAAGACAAAAAGAGAATGAAGAAAATCACCAAAGATTATAACAGTTTATGGTGGTTAGCAAAACGCCTTAAGAGGAAGATTAGAAAATTGAAGCAGAAGCAGAAGTTGCACTCAGATATACAAGTGCTAGCCCAGGTTGCTGTGAATATGCAAGGAGATAAAGCAGAGACACACTAATTTTTTGATAAAACAACAGTTTTGGAAGTGAAAGTTTATTTTTGGCCAAAACAGAGCTTTCACCAGCGCAAAGGGTAAATTTACAACCAGTTAGCTGGTGAAAGGCAGAGCTTTCACCAGCTAACCAGCGAATCATAAGGCGAGTTAGCTGGTGAAAGCACAAAAAGAATTTTTGAAAGCTAAAGATGGAGCAGGGTGATTTTCAAGGTATTTAAAGAAGTTCAAGAGCATCAAAGGATTAACCACTTAGTCAGAAAATACTCAGCTTTAGAGATTCGTGGATATTTTGAAAGCCAAATGCTAAATCGGTCTCCTAAAGTTTCAACTATGATTAATTAAAGAAATCCAGCTACAGAAGACATGTGCCTTTACCTTTTCCATGACACAACAGAGTTCAGAAGCTGATGAAGTACAGATGTCAAATTGATATAGAAGACAGTTCGAGTTCTAGCAACTAGTCTTTGTTATCAATTGCCTTAGTTAGTTTTATTTTCTATTTTTAGATACAGATCCAAGTTTTCAGGATCTTAAAAACTGATTGTAAAAGGCTATAAATGCCTATCTTTTCTAAGAGACAAAGGTTCAAACTGGGAATACATTTTGTGTTACTGTATAGACTCTTATTGCATAATAAAATTACAGTCTCCTTTTGCTTTCAATATCAGAAATATTCATGCTTTCTTTTCTGTACTTTATTTTAGTTTATCTTAGCTTATAAAGACTGTCATCTCTTTATTGAGCTCATAGACTTGAAGTGAAAGATTTCTTTCTATCTTGCATTAAGCCCTACACCCAGTTGTATTTGGCAATCAAGATTAGTGTTCTTCATCCTCTCCTTTTAAAATACTTGATCTGATTATTGTTTTCTGAAAGCACTGTTTCATTTGAATGTATGATGATTTTTCTATTACATTAATCATTGAAGTGATCCCATTGTTCCAAGCATACCTACACATTATTTTCTTAAGTTACCAAGAATCCTTAGCCTACAACCCTAAGGAGTTTCTTGGAGTGATAACAAATTGGTGCCATTGTCGGGGACACGAAATTTAAGTTCTACTTTCTTGGGATACGACACAGAGTTGATCTTTGATGATAGACAAAGATTAGACATTTTATTGGTTGTAATTATCTATCTGGCGACTCCACAAGTTCATCCTGGCTCCTAAGAGGATCGGTACTAGGGTGAATCCACAAGAATCACCTGTCACACCAGTGCCCAATCCAGAACTAATTCTCAGGAGAGGAAAGACAATTCAGGGTCAAACTTCAAAATCAGATACAGAAGGTAATCCTCTTTTTAGTTCTGGAAAATCTACTACAGAAAATTTCAAATTGTTTTCCAAGAGTACTAATGAAAAAACTACTGTAAATACTATAGAAGAACAAACTCCTTTTCATCAACAGGAAAATAGCAATGATGATAAATTGACAGATTCAAATTTAATTGAAAAAGCATCCAAGACTTTAGAAACAAATCATAGTTCTTCTTCTCTTGAGTCTTTTCATTCACAACAAGAAGAAGATCATTTAAACATTTATACTAGCCTCCTTGTTGTTGAACATATTCTCCAAGAGCTGTCTGCTAAAGGTGAAGAAAACTTAGCTAGACAGCGTGCAAATTTTTACAGAGCCTCATATCAGACCTCTTTCCCATCAGAAGGTTCACCTCCTTCACATTCCCCCAGTGTTGAAGACTCGAAAAAGAAACTATCACCTTTCTCACCCCTGATCATTATGGATGCACCACCTCCTTTGACTAAGATGCAACAAATCTTAGCTGCTAGGTATGCACCACTTATATTGCCAAACCCAGTATCAGCTATGCCAACAGGAGACTATCAGAAGTATATGCCCAAATTCATAGGCGAAGGCGATGTGTCTGCTGAAGAACATATTGAGGCTTTCTACAGTTATGCTGAAAACCTTAATATTGAGGAGGAAGATGTTTGGACACGAGTTTTTGTTCAAAGCTTAGATGGCCATGCTAGGAAATGGTTCAAAGAACTCCCTGCTGGATCCATAGCTGGAATTGAGCAATTGGATGATACCTTCTTGAAACACTGGGGTGATAGAAGAGATTGTGTATACTATATCACAGAATTTGGAAATCTAAGGAAACAAAATGGTGAGTCAGTCTCTGATTTCACTAAAAGGTTTAATCGGATGTACAGTAAAATACCAGCATAGATAAAACCTTCAGATGCTTCTGCCAAAATCACATATTCTGATGCTTTCGACTCAGAGTTTTGTTTATTGTTGAGAGAAAGGAGGTCACCAACACTATATATGATGCAATATGCTGCCCTTGAGGTGGAATCAAATATTTTAGCCTCTCAAAAGCTAAAGGGAAATTCTGATAGGAGAAGGCCAAGGAATGAAGGTTTTTCTTCATCAAGTGCTGACCCAAAGTTAGATAAAATGGCTAAGATAATAGAGTCTCTAACCTCTGAGATATCTAATCTCAAGATTGAAAATAAGCAGCCTGTGAAGGGAAGAGCACTTATGATTATGCAGGCAGGAACCCAAATCAAAATCCTAACAACTTTAGAAGAAATAATCAGCCAACACAGATTTTGCAAAGAGAAAAGAATCCTACTGAAGATCAAGAAGATGGAGAAGATAATATTCATTGTGTTGGAGAAGAGACAGGCAAATATTATCTGACACAACACGACTATGAAGAAGCATTGATGACTAAACAAACAGAGGATAATTTTGCTGATGATGGCATTTTTACGACGAAAGATAAGAATAGATATAATCTCCGATCTAAGTCTGATACTACCCAACAGAACACACCAGCCTCTCTTGAAAAGAGCACAGCCCCTGTTAAGAGAAAATATCAGACATCGGAGAATCAACAAACAGATCCCTCAAAAGCAAAAGCATCAACTCCTCCAAAGAGGTCTGCTGCCCCTATCAAGCAACAAATTCTGGAAAGTCAAGCTCCTGTTGAACAAAAAATCATTCAGAAAGCTCCTTTAAATGAGTTAAAAGTCTCTGATAAAGTCTCTGATAAAGCCTCTGATAAAGTCCCATATTCTTTCAATTTTGAGGTTGAAATACAGAAAATTAAAATTCCCATTCCTCTGGTTGAGTTAATGAAAAATGAAATATTCAAAAAGGATATCCTTAAAACTCTGGATCCCAAATCTATATCCCCCTTTGCTCATATTCTCAACATATATGATGAAAAGCCAACCATTACTCTGGGCCAAATGATAGAAGATAGAGATGAAAGATGTCCTCCCTTTTACATCTCTCTAAATATTCATGAGAAAACATTACATAACTGTTTGTTGGACTCCGGTGCTTCTCACAATTTGATGCCAAAGGCGGTCATGGATGAGCTTGGGCTAGAGATCACCAAGTCTTACCACGATATTTTATCTTTTGACTCTCGAAAAGTCAAATGTCTCGGAATGATCAAAGACTTGGCTGTAACTTTAACCCGAGCGTCCATGAAGACTATGGTTATGGATATAGTAGTGGCAGACATACCACCTAAATTTGGATGTCTGTTATCAAGATCGTGGATGAAGAGGCTAGGTGGCACTCTTCAAATGGATCTCTCTTACGCTACTATCCCTGTTTTTGGAGGGGAAAATAGAAGGTTATACATGGAATCATAGCTGGCATATGTAATCAATGACGAACAAAATCCATCTAATCATCCTATCTATTATGTCGACACAGGTATGGGATCTTGTATTTTACAAATTGATGATTCATTACCAGATGCATTGCTGCTTAGAAAGCCCACAGTTCAGCCCACAAAAGCAGCAAAAGACGATCTTTGGACCATGTTCTTTGATGGTGCTTGTACCAAAGAATCAGCAGGAGCAGAGGTAGTACTGATTTCCCCTTCTAAGAAAACTTCTCATTTGTCCTTTAAACTTGATTTTAAAGTGACTAACAATATTGTAGAGTATGAGGCATTACTTCTGGGGTTAAATGCAGCCAAAGAGATGGAGATTAAAATATTTCATGTATTCGGAGATGTAGATTTAATCATTCAGTAGGTGAATAAGTCCTTTCAAGCAAAACATGTCAGGCTGAAAGCATATAGAGATGAAGTTTTGAGGGCGGTTCATACTTTTGCAGATTTTAAAATTTCATATGTACCCAGAGCAATGAATGAATTGGCTGATTCATTAGCTGTGTCGGCTTGTGCTTTCATACCTCCTCTGCCTCAAAAATTGAATTATGAAATTCAAGTTAAATATAGGCCATCCCTCCCCGATAATGTAAAATTTTGGAAGGTTTTTGAAGATGATGTTGAACTCACTAGATTTCTTGCAGTGATAGATGAGTTTGCAGATTTGCAAATTGATTAGGAGAATGAACACGACGATGAAATTGAGAAGCCAAAATTCATAAGAAAAATTGCAGCACATGAAATTGTACAACTGTCTACCAATAGAACTCCTAAAGGTTTGGTCCCTTTAGAAAGGCTTTTTGATAATAATGATGTAGCTGTCAAATTGGAAAAAGGGGAAAAAGATTCAAAAGTTTTGCAGTATAATGTAGCCAGTGAACAGGATCCTAAATATGTCAACTTAGCTTCACATTTGACTGAAAAACAAAAGGTTGATTATGGAGAATTGCTAAAGGAGTTTGCTGACATCTTTGCTTGGAAATATGATGACTTGAAGACTTTCGACACAGAGGTAATTCAACATAAGATTCCCTTAAACAAAGATACCAAACCATTTAGGCAGAAACTTAGATCTTTTAATCCTTTGTTGCTTCCCACAATGGAAAGGGAAATAAAAAAACTAGTGGATGCCTGCATCATCATACCTCTCAGATATTCAGAATGGATTGCAAATCTTGTACCGGTCAGAAAGAAGAATGTAGAGATCAGACTCTGCGTGGACTTCAGAAATTTGAATAAGTGCTCTAGGAAGGACAACTACCCTCTGCCCAAAATGGAATATATTTTACAGAAGGTGTCAGGATCAAAGGTGATGTCTTTTATTGATGGGTTTTCTGGATACAACCAGATTGTTGTCCATCCGGACGATAAAGAAAAGACTGCTTTTACTACTCCATGGGGCACATTTATGTATGAAAAGATGCCTTTTGGATTGATGAATGCAGGAGCGACATTCCAAAGGGCGATGGACATTGATTTCGTTGGAGAGAAAGATAAATTTGTCCTGATATATCTTGACGATTGTTATAAGCAAAATCTGTCCGTAGGGGACGGATCCGACCTATCCGGCTGTGAAGCCGGTTACAGCCTCTTTGGTAGCTCGGCACGAGGCAGAGGCTACCCGCACCACAGGTGGTCCTTCGCCTGAGGAGGTAAAGAAGGGGAAGAAGAAAGGTGAAAGACTTACAAGAAGTCCTTCTCAGGACCACCCACCTTGGGTGTTATCCTTCCTTAGCTTCCTGGATGGCCGAAATGGCCTGGGGGATGAAATTTATGGACAATGGGATGAAAATGAGTTCGCTGATTTTTAGGACAGCGAACTAAATAAAGTGGACAGCGAGCTGTTCACTTCCTTAAAGTGTCGGAAACTGTCCCAGAATGGGTCACCGGGGTAAACCGGTATCCTGGGTAAATAACCAATGAAGTCTTTAAGCAAATAGGTATGAAACAAGGGTGGAAAAGGGGTTTAAAAGCTACAGCCAAGTACTTTTAAATGGCTGTAAATTATGAACAGCAAGCTGTTCAAAGCCTTCAAATCAAAGAAACAAGCCCAAAATGGCTCAAAACCCCCCGGGGTGACCCGGGAAGTGATCCTGGAAGATTGTTAAGTCAAAAAAGGGTTGTAAAAGTGGATGAACAGCTTTGTAATGAGCTGTTACAGCTATGGTATAACAGAAAATATATACAATTTCAGTTTTGGTTTGTGAGTGGAAAAGGTGGAATGACGAAAGGTTGACTTTAAAATATTTTATTGATCAATTTTTTGTTTTTTATCACATGCATTGGTCACCACACTGTTTTGAAGGTTATCCCGATCAGATAAACACATCCCGGAATTGTGCCAACCAGTATATGAAGAGTAGTCCTAGCAGTCCACGGTGGTTAGGTTGAAGAGTGCCCCATGCAGTTCAGAGAAGTAGGGATTAGCCACTTCTCGTCACTAGCGCTTTCGGGCTCTTAAAGC
>JASDQU010014173.1:4523-28912 GCA_032191745.1 Picea mariana
CATAAAGAAGCATGATTTACTACACTTGAAATGACAAAAAAACTACTAGGGGTTTTAAGGGTAACTCTTTTTCTAGGGTTATTAGTTTAGTGTAGGACCTTCCCCATGATCTTGGGAAAGAAATTGAAAACTCTATCTCTCAATTGAGCACCTCCTCATGTGATTGCTCTCAAGATGTGAGTTGTTCAATTTTGTGCATTTGGCATAGGGGTGGGGATGGAAGTTAAATTTTCGAGTAGATATTTTAAGATCTGCAAAAGGGGATAATAAGAGGAAAGAAAAAGAGCCTAACGTTGGTATGGGTTTTGATCCTATTAAGGATCTAGCTCCTTCCTCAATTGGTAGAAAGTTGTTCCTGCACCATGCTCAATAAACAACATTGAAGGAGATTTAGGGGGGCAAATAGATATCCATCAAGGGAGGCCTTAGAGTGGGACAAAATCACCCTAGGGTTTCCAAATGATCATTTTATCTGTGAATATCTGAGGTCTTGGCATGTAGCACCCCTATTCCCCCCAACTTGTAATTAATTATTAATTAGGATTACCATGTTGTGGCATGGGAACAGTGTAAATTTATTATTGTTTAATTGCCAATAACTTACTATGGGGGTGAAGCCTTGAAAGTACTAGCCATGATATCACTAGAGGAAAGAATGTGAAAACAATAAGAGAACAATTAATAAGAAAGGGACCGATGGTTGAACCCTCAACCACCCCCATTAATGGAAGCATGGTCTATCCATAGAAGGCCATCCCAAAGTACCACAGGGTCCGACAGACCCAGACTGACCTGGGTTTCCTTCTAACAGGAGGAAACAAGATAGGAGGGATGTGTGTGAAAGGCACACAATATAATATAAAGAGAAGAGTGGAGAATGCGAGAAACCCTCCAACGGAGAATGAGTCGAAGGCCATGAACCTGATGTTGAGGAAGCATCTGATAAACCTCGTAGAGGCCATGATAGAAAGAAAAAACCTCGGAGAGTTGCAAAAAATGGGACCTGAGCAGAAGGCCAGAAGCTTGATGCTGAGGAAGCACTTGATAAACCTCGCAGAAGATGTGAAGCATAAAGGATCATTGAGAATTGGCATAAATTCCCTGGTGATATCATGGGTTGGCACGGGTGTGGAAAGAGCGCTAAGAATGAATGCCTCGAAGCCTATGGTTGGGTGGAAGGACGAACACCCACAGTCAGTTAGTTGGCTACAACCTGTAATAGATGAGTATTCTCATATCCTATGTATTTAAGTGGTAACTGTAAATTAAAGTTGGATATCCTATTAATGTTGCATGGATGGGCATGTTTTCTTAACGGTTATACTGTATCCCTTCAATTTTGCTTAATTGTGTATTTAGGAAAATAAGGAATTATCTGGATGGTACACGTAAATTCCTAAGCCCTGTGGTGGCCCAAATTAAAATAAATGAATTGTGAATTTGTTGACTTTGGGCATAGTCTCACGTGTGCATGTCGACACTCCCAGATGTTCTGAAGGAACGAATCGGTTAAGCTCAAGAGAGGTCGTGCATGTATGCACAGAGTCTCTGCGAGGCAGGCAGAGATCAAGAACCCCCTTTAATTATAGAGTTGATAAATGAGCGCAAGGGATGCACGGGGGGGGGATTTCTCTAAGTGTTAAGTTTAGAAGAATTAGTGCAAAATACCTAAGTACTTAAGGAGATGACAAAGCTTAGGTAGGATAGCGAGATTTAAGTCCCGAAAGGAGAGATCCTTCGTTTGGAAGACAAGTGGATGATATTGTTTCGAGAGAAGCCAAAGTTCTTCACGATCATCAGATATGGAGAAGGAACACGGGTGTTAGCCCTTAGAACCCTTCAGACTTCGCGGGTCCGACGAATTGAGCATATTCGTTGTACGGGAGGTGAATCCCCTGAAGTCTTGAAGTTAATCTGGGCCGTAGATCTGAGGATGGTCGGGAACTATCCTGTTCGTCAGATCTACGATATAGTCAGCCCGACATTGACCACTTCGGGAGAACAGAGGTTTGGTCACACCAAAACTCCCGAAGTCCCGAAGTTAATGTGGACCGTGGATCTAAGGATCCTTCGGGATCCCTCATGACTGTTCAATCGTGGGGACGTGTGTATTACGTTGATATCATGTGGGAGCCCATGTGTCAAGTGACGACATTTCCAAGTGTTCCTCTTAGAGTGGCACAACAATGGGACCCAGGGGATCCTTTAATAGAAGTTACGAGCCGTAGATCTCTAGGGTCACGTAGATACCCTCAAACTGTCAGATTTAGGCTATGGTCAGCCCGACGTGGACCAACTCCGGAAGAAAAGAGGAGTGTGTTGAACAAGAACTCCAGAAGGTCGGAGAGCCAGAGTTCATCTAAGCCATCCATCAACTGAGGACAGGTGTCAATAGATCGTCGAGTCTGGAAGTGCGAACTCCAGAGGAAAGGAAGCGGAGCTTTGACCAGAAGTCGTCCGAAACCCCGAAGGTAAGGAATCATCCTAGCTGTCTGTTGTCGGAACACGTGGGGGCTAGAGATTTACTCTGGGTGAAAGTCACTCTGGAGGAATTAAAGAATGAAGGCACGAAAACTCTCGAAGGTCGGAGTGCCAGAGTTTATCAGAACCGCCCATTGAAATAGGATGCATGGCATGAGATCCGTTACTTCGGAGGATTGGTACTCCAGAAGAAAGAACGCGGAGGATCGTTGACTGCAAGTCGCTCGAAGCGGGAGAAAGGACGGATATCGACCGTTGGTCGGGGAAAACACTTGGCACTCGATCTGTAACTCTGTGTACGAAGCACTTCGAAGGAAAGAGGTGTTTGGAGCGTCAAAACTCCCAAACACCGAAGTCCTAAAGAAATCTCAATCATCGATTGTGAAAGAAGTGTGGACCATAGATCTGGTCTGTGGGTGTTCACGAGTTCAGAGTTAGGCAGATTTGGAGTCAGGTGTGTCGAGAACACCCAGAGCCTGAAGCTTCGAAGCGCTCTTTGAGTTGGTGCCTGGGCACAGCCTGGGGTCATATGAAGGAAGGAGCCTACCATGGAAAGCTAGTGCCTGCTGTTCAAATCCTTCAAAGGGGCTAGGAAAGAGCCCATGGGTTTGGAAGAACCTGCACCTTGGTGAAAGGGGAATCTAGAGAGAGTTAAGGGAAATGGAAATTTTGATGCTACGCCCCTTAAAAGAGCACCTAAGTGGAGGGTGTGTTGCAAATTGGTATCAGAGCACAACAACAACACTTGGCCTGCTTGGGCTCATGCATGAGTCATATGAAAATATTTCTGGAGGACTTTAAGGGGTAACACCGTATCTTACTGCATTCCTAAGAGGCTTAGAAAACCTCTACTAAAGAAAGGAATGTGATCCTTTACTATTGATATATGTTTTGGGAAATTGGCATTGTATGTTGCTAATGTTCCCAAATAAAGAAGTTGACTTCACTTTGCAATTGTATGTGTTGTTGTACAGTCACAAGATTTGGTTACCAAGACTAAGATGAGCCTATGGAGAATATTACTGTGTAATGATCCCAAGCCATTATGAAAGGATCATCACTGTTTTGGTGTCTTTTTAAAACTTTTTCTAAGTGAGGTATTTCATCAAACACTTTGTTGATCTACTTTTTAGATGTGTTTATATGTGTGTATGCAGCAAATAACAGAAAGAGATAACCATGGAACATACCTCAACCATATGCAATATGATAGACAAGCCAAAACATCTCTATTCTTCTTTATTCATTAAATAGAGAAACCTGCTACAATGAAGATGCCGATCTGGAATGCTCAACAGATGGCCAAGAAGATAGACAATAGATAAGAGTTGCTACAAATTGCTCTCGCTAATACAAAAGATGCCTCCAAAGGCTGAATAAGAAATGAAGATCAATACAAGCATATCTGAATGCCAAACTTTCCAGCTGAAGAATTCCACGCTCCAATAGAAGGATGAAACCCTCAATAACTCGGCCCTGCTGCCTAAAGTGTCCAATCACCCTAAGAAATATGCCAACTAATATATCGGGTGATGGTAAGAACAACCCAGGTGCCCGAATCTCCAAGATCCCTCTCAATCTCTGTAGATATGAAATCCCCCACTGAATGGTGTGCCCCACTGGATGACTGAAGCCCTAGATAATTCGGCCCTGCTAAAGGAGGCCTCCAAATGCTCTGAAACTCTCGAGAAATATAGATCGGGACACTGCAAGTCACTAGGTGAAGTCTCAGGGTTAGATCTGAAGTGTAAACCCTCCAAACAGATTAGATCTGGATCTCAAAAACACCCTCCTTCTCTTCAATTCGCCCCACTACTCAAGAAATAATCTGAGCCATAAAACTATCTCAGAAAGCACTAGATTTGATTTCCAAGGCCCTGTAATGAAAACCCAAGTGATAGAATCCTCAATGGCCTTGTCAATCTCCTACATCGAATCTCTCTCCAAGGATGGTGCGCCCCCCTTGTTGGAAACCCCCAATGGTGTGCCCTCCTCCTCTTCCTGTGCCTGTGACTATGTAGAACCTCCTGCACTGACATAGATATGATTAGAATGGCATGGGAGAGTATTTCATCTCCGAGACCAATCTTGGGACAAGCTAGGTGGAATCGTTCACCACCGAATCGTCCTCTAGGGTTTGTTAAGTCAAAACCCTCAAAACCCCCAATGTTGGGCTCACTAGCTAGAAGCCAAAAATCAAAATAAGATCATACATGAATATAATGAGAAGAGGCCCTTGCCTTTCTTTTATACTTTTGGCTCACCTTGTCCCTCCAAAGTGACTTTCATTTTATTAATATTTAATTAATTAATTAAATCACTTTAATTAATTAATTAACCTTTTTACCTCTAAAAAGCTCCTTATCTCTCCTTGTGGCTTCCCTAGCCACTGAAAGTCACTTCTAGCCATCCCATCCTGTAGTGTTGCTCCTCCCGATTCCAATGAGCTATTACACTAAGAGGTTCCTCCAAGTAATGTACCCAAAATGACCTCTTTAGTGAATTCCATTGACTTATAGCTCAAAATAGTCAAAATCATGGAAATCGTCGGAATGCAACGAAACCAAATCCAACCTGTGTGGAATGGCTCATAATGATGGAATATGATAATCGATACAAGCTGGACCCCACAATGCCTCTCAAATACCCATGTACTCGCTATAACATCCGTCTGGCTACTCTGGTCATCATAAATCTCCGCACTGTGATGATGTCCCAAAGTGGGGACATTACATACTGCCAAACATAAATCATATGCATAAGTTCCTTGAGTAGAAGGATGTAGATTTGAAATATAGTTGGGATTTTAACCAATGAGATTGAATCATGCTAGTCTGTGACAAAGGGAGCTTAGAATTTCTTGGGAAATGATAGTCGATCCTACAGGAATGGGATTATGCTGAAGAACACTAATATTTAAACGAAAATAGCAATGTGAATGGATGGAAAGGATCTGTAACATTAATGATTACTGCTTTAATGAAGGGTTAGACCTAGTATAGGTGTATAACCCCTCACGATCAAAGGAATGAGTCTGGTGGCCATTCCCTAAAAAAGAAGAGCATGTGCAGCTCTCAGGTTTTCAAATTGGGTTGAGAAACGAATTTTGTTTCTGGGTACAGGAATTGCTAGACATGGTTTTTCTAATCAAGCCTATAAATAGAGTTGTGGAAATATAGAGTGATTGAGTGAGAAATCACAGCAGCCTCCCTTGCTTGGTGGATAGGAAACTAATCTGCCAGAGTTCTTGTGGGAGGAGGAGAGTGGCCTCTATCCCTGACTGTTGTTGAACAAAAGAAAGAATTCTAGGTGTAATGGTCAAGATCGATCTTGACCTAAAGATACTCTGGATTTCTGAACCAGGATACTTAGTAAGTAACATAATTCGAGATTGCATTTGGGCTCTAAAGGGAATAGTCCAAATGGTATTAGACATTAAATTGTTAAAATTAAGATAAAATGGTTGACTAAATGTTGATCCTGAATGTGGTAAAGGAAGTATTGGGGCACTTCTAGAAGCCCAATGGGTCAGATTGACATCCAGTGGTGGATGGTGGCCATATAGATATAGTTGGAAGCTAATTTGGTTGATTATGTTACCTTGGGCATGGTTATAATTGCCCATATTGTATTTATAAGTTGGAGGTTGAGGCAAGAGTGTTTTCTTGCTAGCTATTATCGTATCAAAAGGGAACATAGTTATGACTATGTTTGATTCAACTTCCATGTGGATGTTGTGTGAATGACTGCAAGCTCTCAATTGAGAGGGAAATTCAATGTTGAGTGTCCCTATGAGGCTTGTCATAAGGATGGAAACAATATCCTTGGAGGAGGATCTGGAAGTTTGAGATGCCCATGTGCATGCATAACATGGAAAGGGTGCAAGTAATAAGCTTGCATGATGAATGTTTGGTTAGGTTTGTGTGTGTTTATGCTTGAGTGCATGGATTTAATGCATTGTGAAGCTTCTTGATATGAAGCCTGATAGTAATACCAGTTAGGTATGAATGATATTAAATGTGAAAGTGATGCACATGTATGATGTAAGGATATATGTATACTAAAGGCACAATATGGTTGCCTTGATGAGTGATAGGTAAGGCAAGAATTGCACTTGCCAAGATTAAGTGAATACCATAGATGCATGGTTGACTCCATTTTTAAAGAGTCATGAAAGTTTTGTTTTGAATGATAGCTTAAGGGGAATGTGCTCCATTCCCTCAGGAAAGACGAGTATAAATAAATGAAAGCGTAAATGAGCAAGGATGGTCTGTTGTCAGGATAAGAGGCAAATGATTATGCCTTGAGGATCACATGAGCATGATTTTGAACAATCATGAGTTGACTAATTTTAGAATAGAGATGTATGTAGGTTGTGAAATATACCCATGGAAGCTACACACAGCCTTTTGATTATGCATATGGTTAAGTACATCATGGATGTAAGTTAACAAAACCAGAATATGTATGGATACATAATTTGGGTGCATAACAAATATGCATGTTTATTTTCCTTATGGAATATTTGGTAAACAGCTAAAGCTAACTCAAGGCTGAGGCCATCACATATAGTGATGGACGTGCAATAAGGAAGTTACATGCTGAGGGAGTTCCCTGTGTAATAAATGTGTGAAAACTCTATCAGGAGGTCAGAGTCACAACCTTAATAATTGTTGAAAACTAAGCAGTGAGCTACAAGCTTATATATATATATATATATATATATATATATATATATATATATATATATGTATGTATGTATGTATGTATGTATGTATGTATGTATGTATGTATGTATGTATGTATGTATAAGAATCTTGGATTACATTTTGAAAGCATCATGTAATGAATAGAAGACAAATGAATGAATAAATGAGTATGTTTGATTGAATAGGCTTGGTTGAAGCCATGTTAAGAAAGGGCAGTGGGGCCTTAGAGATAACTCAGTTGGGCTGAAAAGTCCCAGGGGATGTGGAAAGAATTGGAAGAAGGGGAGAGCCCTCAATTCATTTCTTGTTGAGTATTATGTTTTCTCTGGGATGAGGGAGTTGGTACGCTGATGAAAGTAAATGTTTTGGCACCATAGTGATGATGGTCATATTGTTGTAGAAACAATCGAAATGTGTTTATGTTGCACTCATGAAAACATTAAGGATAATGTGATGAAGTGCATAAAGATGTGCTAGGACAAGTTTGAAAATGTTTTATTGTCTTAACATTATGCACAAAATTTTTGAAAGGCAGTTGTATGCCACAGATACCCAAGTAGAGTATGATTCAGGAAGAAAACCCCGATCGAATCAGGTTAATCAAGAACCTGACAGAGGAGATGAATGCGAGCGGTTCATCGGAGGGAAGACCGATTGCAGTCTTCAAATCGACTTCAATATCCACTGGAGTTAACGGATCAAACACCAGTATTTCGATTAGATCAACGACCGTGGATCATTGCGGGACGCGAAGGAGAAATTAACGGGCATACTAGTTCACATCCCGCAATCAACCCGCACCGTTGATCTCGTCGGGGTGGATGATCAATGACCACGATTAAAAGAGTTGGACGAGCACCTTTCATATTGCGGAGATTGAACTCTCTGATAAAGAGCGATCATATTGGGATTCCGTAATCGCTATGAACCGCCAATTTGTGAACGATCGGTGGGTGAACCTGCAAGGAACCCACGCATTAATGTTGCGTAAAACTCGTATGGTGATTGGGTTTTGTGGTTAAATTTAGCACATCGAAGCTCTGTTCTCAATCTAAACCCTCGGTCAAACACTTCTGTGTTGGAGTTATTATTATCTAGAAATCGTGTGTTTTAAAAATCGATCAAGGGCTAAGATCAACGACCCACGATCATTGCGGAGATTGCATATGCACATGAGTTAATGTTGAGACCTATACCCGTAATTTAAATTCAATATAGCGTTGTTTTGAGTTTGGGATCTGATCGTAGATCGAACGACCCATATTCATTGCGGAGATCGGAAGGAAAATTAAACCGCGATCTAGTTGAGGTTCCACTATCCCTTGCAGTTGTTGGATCTAGGGGAAGACAGATCTACACCATCGATTCGAAGACAAGGGGTTCAGCGAGGATCATAGTGCGTGGATACGGGAGTTGAAAGGATAGCACCTAAAAAAAATAGAGTCGAGGTCATAGCTCTCGGTCGCATGGAGAAAAAACAGAGTTCCTCCGTGCTAGTCAAGGAAGATAGAGTTTAGCACTCTACGTTAGACTGTGGTCGTGGGGATTGGTTCTATGGGAATAAAGGTGTTCATAGCCAACACATTGCATGGAATTGCTTCAAGGAAATGCATGTTTGCATGAAAGGAAGACAATGGACCTTCCATTGAGGAAGGAGGACCTTTCGAAAATTTTACTTATATTGTATGGATGTCAAAGGAAAGCAAATTTGGGTGGCCATGAGTGTGGGCACCTTGGTTACTAACGAGGAAATAATGCTTGGGTGCATTCAAAAGAAACTTATAGTTTCATATGTGCCGACCTGGGATCATGACTAACCTGTAGCAGGAAGCACAGTCCGACTACAATAATGAACAAGAATGAATAAGCCATGTGGTGAAGAGCTTGGCTAAGCTCCAACACACCATGGAAGAGTGCTTGTCATAAAGTGTGGAAAAATTGAAATCAATGCAAGGGTGCATTAGGTATGAATGTGGCCATGAATGTTGGCACATTCATTAAAGTCAATTGATATCTGAATTACATTTGAAAAGTTTGGTAAGCTGAAATGATGCATAGGTAAGGGATGATTTTTTTCCCATATTTATATAGATGTGGTGCAACGGTTAGAATGCACAAGTTAAGAAAGACTGTGATGACATTTTAAATGTGGTGAGAATATATATATATATATATATACATGAGAAACTAACAGTTTGTTTGGCTGTGTAAAGAATGACTTGCAGGAAGAAAGAGTCTTGGATATGGCAATGTTGTAAGCCCATAAGGAAGACCGATTGCCTGCTGAGCTAAACTGCTATAGGGAGGAAAGTCCCATGCTTATGAATCTGGTTCCGTGTGGAATAGATCTGAAAATAAATGAAGAAATTGGAAAATTTGTGGGTGACAGATTTGTAATAAAATTCTGAAATTTAGAATTGTGATGATGTCTCATGAATTTTGTATAGTTGTGATATAGGTGAGAAGAAAAGATTTGTCCAGAAAGGACGGATGAAGGCTATCCAGCTAAAAATCATGAAGGAGGCCACTGCTGAGCCATGAGAACCTCGTGGTAATCCATGATCGTCTGGAATATGTTGTGTTGAGGTAACACAAGCTGGAGGGATGCCTCAACTGTAAGGCTCGATAAAGTCTATGGGATTCTTCATGTCGAGAAAATCTTGGCAAGGCAAGATGGATCACCCAAAGAACTATATATCAGAGAAGGGAATGCCTGAGCCTGGGCCTGGAGGGTGAGTGACTGCAAGGGAGAGGAGACTATGATAGTTCTTGTAAACTATTGATTGGGATCATGCACACAATGGGTATGTCAAGGAAAAACAATGATCATAGATAACAAGACAACCATGTGGATACAAATCCACAAATTGCGCATATAAGTATTGTGTTAGATTATGAAATTTTTCCTATAAATTTTATGCAACAATAAAATGTTTTCGCATGAGACTATGATTAATGTGCTTGTTGTCCAAGAACTATTGAAGGCAGGTGACGAAGATTAAGAGTCTGAAAAAGGACCTGATCAAGAAAGAAGGTCTAAACTTCTGAAGTGGCTGAATGAGAAAGGAATGACCGGTGTTACTGAGAAATAACACCAAAGACGATGTTCCTTTTAAGGGGGAGGGGATTGTAACGCCCATGTTTCCCCCAACTTGTAATTAATCATTAATTAGGATTACCATGATGTGGCATGGGAACAATATAAATGTATTATTGTTTAATTTCCAATAACTGACTGTGGGGGTGAAGCCTTGAAAGTACTAGCCATGATATCACTAGAGGAAAGAATGTGAAAACGACAAGAGAACAGTTAATAAGAAAAGGACTGGTGGTTGAACCCTCAACCACCCCCATGAATGGAATCATGGTCTAGCTGCAGAAGGTCATCCCAAAGTACCAAAGGGTTCGATAGACCCAGACTGACTTGGGTTTTTTTCTGACAGGAGGAAACAGGATAGGATGGATGTGCGTGCAAGGCACGTAAGAGAATATAAAGAGAAGAGTGGAGAATGTGAGAAACACTCCAGCAGAGAACGAGCTGAAGGCCATGAGCTTGATGTCAAGGAAGCATTCGATAAACCTCGTAGAGGCCATGACAAAACCAAAAAACCTCGGAGAGTTGCAGAAAATAGGACCTAAGTAGAAGGTCACGAGCTTGATGCTGAGGAAGCACCTGATAAACCTCGCAGAAGATGTGAAGGAGAAAGGATCATTGAGAATTGGCATAAATTCCCTGGTGATATCATGGCTTGGCACGGGGGTGGAAGAGCATTAAGAATGAATGCCTCTGAGCCTATGGTTGGGTGGAAGGACAAACACCCACAGTCAGTTAGTTGGCTACAACCTATAATAGATAAGTATTCTCATATCCTGTGTATTTAAGCGATAACTGTAAATTAAAGTTGGATATCCTATGAATGTTGCAGGGATGGGCATGTTTGCTTAATGGTTATACGGTATCCCTTCAATTCTACCTAATTGTGTATTTAGGAAAATAAGGAATTCTCTGGCTGGTACACGTAAATGCCTGACCCCTATGGTGGCTCAAATTAAATTAAATGAACTGTGAATTTGTTGACTTTGGGCATAGCCTCACGTGTGCATGCCGACACTCCCAGTCGTTCTGAAGGAAGGAGTTGATTAAACTCAGGAGAGGTAGTGCATGTATGCACAAAATCTCTGCAAGGCGGGCATAGATTGAGAACCCCGTTTAATTCTAGAGTTGATAAATGAGCGCACGGGGGGGGTTTCTCTAAGTGTTAAGTTCAAGAGAATTAGCGCAAAATACCTAAGTACTTAAGGAGATGACAAATCTCAGGTAGGATATCGAGATTTAAGTCCTGAAAGGAGAGATCCTTCGTTTGGAAGACGAATGGATGAGATTAGTTCGGAAGAAGCTAAAGTTCTTCATAATCGTCGGATCTGGAGAAAGAACACGAGTGTTAGCCCTTAGAGCCCTTAAGACTTCATGGGTTCGACGAATTGAGCATATTCTCCATACGGGAGGTGAATCCCCTGAAGTCCCGAAGTCCCAAAATTAATATGGGCTGTAGATCTGAGGATGCCCAAGAACTATCCCGTCCATTGAATCTACGATATAGTCAGCCCGACGTTAACCACTTCGGGAGGACAGAGGTTTGGTTGCACCAAAACTCCTGAAGTCCCGAAGTTAATGTGGACCGTGGATCTAAGGATCCTTCGAGATCCCTCATGACCATTTGATTATGGGGATGTGTGTATTACATTGAGATCATGTGGGATCCCATGTGTCGAGTGACGGCGTTGCCAGGTGTTCCTCTCGGAGTGGCACAACAATGTGACCTAGGGGACCCTTGAACAAAAGTTACGAGCCGTAGATCTCTGGGGTCACGTAGTACCCTTGGACCGTCAGATTTAGGCTGTGGTCAGCCCGACATGGACCAACTCTAGCAGAAAAGAGGAGTGTGTTGAACAAGAACTCCCAAAGGTCGAAGAGTCAGAGTTCATCTGAGTCGCTCATCAGCTAAGGACATGTGTCAGCAGATCGCGTAGTCCGAAAGTGTGAACTACAGAGGAAAGGAAGTGGAGCATTGACCAGAAGTTGCTTGAAGCTCCAAAGGTAAGGAATCATCATAGTCATCCGTTGTCGAAACACGTGGGGCCTAGATATTTACTCTAGGTGAAAGTCACTTCGGAGGAATTGAAGAATGAAGGCACGTGAACTCCCGAAGGCTGGAGCGTCGGAGTTCATCAGAATCGCCCATTGGAATAGGACATGTGGAATGAGATTTGTCACTTTGGAAGATTGGTACTCTGGAAGAAAGAACGCGGAGGAGCATTAATTGCAAGTCGCACGAAGCAGAGAAAAGGATGGATATCGACCGTTGATCGAGGAAAACACGTGGCGCTCGATCTGTAACTCCGGGTACAGAGCACTTTGGAGGAAAGAGGTGTTTGGAGCATCGAAACTCCTGAACACTGAAGTCCCAAAGTAAATCTCAATCGTCGGTTGTGAAATAAGTGTGGACCGTAGATCTGGTCTATGGGTGTTCGCGAGTTCGGAGTTAGGCGGATTTGGAGTCAGGTGTGTCGAGAACACTTGGAGCCCGAAGCTCCGAAGCACCCTCTGAGTTGGCGCCTGGGCACAACCTGAGGTCATATGAAGGAAGGGGCCTAGCATGGAAAGCTAGCACCTATTGTTCAAATCCTTCAAAGGGGCTAGGAAAGAGCCTGCAGTTTTGAAAGAACCTAGACCTTGGTGAAAGGGGAATCGAGAGAGAGTTAAGGGAAACAAAAATTTTGATGCCCCACCCCTTAAAAGAGCACCTAGGGGGCAGGTGTGTTACCTGGCAATACCTTAGCTAGATTGGTGGAGGTTCATGAGCCTAAAGTGATTATGATTCAAGAAATAATGGGGGAGGTTCAAAAAGTTATTAGGAGTTTGGGGAAATTATTGAGAGATTTGGATTTATAGCTTTAGATGCTATCGAAAATTCTCAAGGTTTACTTACTAGATGGAAGAAATCAATCTCTTTACTGAATTGTTCATTTATTGATTCAAGGATCTATATTACGTTCTTTCTCAAGGACTTTGGCCAACGTATCTTAATGATTAAATATTACCCTTATGATGATAGACAAGCTTTCTGGGAGGGTTTCTTCTCTCAAGGGTGTATCAAGGATGAAAGGGTTATAATAAGAGGTGACTTAAATTTTACTTTGAGTAGATCAAAGGTGTGGGGGGGAAATGCAAGACTAGAGATGATGGTAGACTACTTCAAACACAAGATTGAGGAGGTTGCTTTTGTTGATATTGAGCTTATAGTACTTATGCCTACTTAAAGAAATACCAAAAAATAGGGAAGTAGGAGTGTCTAAAATGTTAGACACATCCTTGATTTCTAAGACCCTTTTAAATGATTCAAATAGGAATAGATCTTGGGTGGAGGCAGGGGGTAGCTTAGATAATTTATCTTTCCTTTTTCAGATAGAGAAACATGACTATAAACTAGCTAGTCATTTCAAGTTCAATCTAATTCAGATGGAGGAGGATGAATTTCAAGAGCTGGTTAAAAATGAGTGAGTACGTTATGATCAAAGTTCCATAAAATTTGTTAGTGACAATTTTTGTCTTGGGCACAAAAGTACCCAGGTTTGCAGGTTGCACGGGAAGCGCCCAAGTGCAGAGCAAGAGAATCTCTTCTCAGGTTACAAGTCAAGCAAGTGGGCGAAGTCTTGTTGTCAGCAGTCGAGATCCACCTATAAAGTCGATCGACAGTCATCGGGATTTAGGGGGTGCCAAGTTGCACGGGATTTAGCACAAAAGGTAGCACCCATAGTTCAAGACAGATCTGGGTCATTCGATCTAGTTAAGACAGGTGGCAGCCTGTCAACATTGCGAGCATCGGTGTTTCGGGAGACAAGGGACCTCCCATCCATTGCAGCTGAAATTGTCGATCGGCGAAATGCTAAGGGCACCTTTGGAGCCGAGCCCATGGTCCTAGCGCCAGGTCACGTCAAGCGAGCCTGGGAATCAAGGCAGCCCCCTTTTAAATAACAAATGCTACCTCAACCATTCATCTTAAGGACACGTGGCGCACATCCATGCCATGTTGTCATTCGGGAGTTCGAAGGGTAAGCGCTCCTCGTCATTTCACATCTCGAAACCTCGAATCCCGAAATGCTGATAGCGCCCAGAATCGCGCCCGTGGTTTTGGCACCTGGTCACAAATGAGCAGGCCTGAAGGAGGGGCACTAATGTTTATCATTTGACTGGACGGGTCCCAAAGTGTCGAGGGCGATCTTAGCCATGCATCCCGGAGGAACACATGGTGCGCGATTAGGTTCTTCGCCTTTTCGCCCATCGCGATTTCGAATCTCAAGTAGTAGCTCTTTCATATTCTCGAAGCGGGAAGCGTCGAAGGCGTTTCAGACCTGGGCCCCACCATATTCCCGAATTAGTTCAGGACCATCAGATCAGTAGGGGATGCGTGGCAACCGTTAGGCCCTCCCGGCATTTCGCCCATCGCGACTTCGAAGAGAAAGGACCTACTCCTTCCTATCCACGAACCTCGAAACGCCGAAAGCACTCTGGAAGATAGGCGTAGGGTCATGGCCCGTGGTCACTTGAGGGAGTAGAAAGGGTTGTACAAAAGGGGCCAGAAGCGTCGAGTTGAGTTTCAGAAGGGGGGGCATTGTGTTCTCCAGATGCCAGTTCGATGTGATCCGAGTCCCAACACCTGCCTGAAACGATAGAAGAAGAGAGAGGGTGGTTGAAACCTCGCCTCACACATTAATTGCAGGGTATGGATGTCCCAGCTAAAAGTCTACCTGAGATGGTCCTCTGTACTGATTCTTTTCATGGAAGCCATGCCGAGTCCTCGACTCATCAGGGAAGCCTGCGCACGCTAATTCAGCATTTAAGGGCTCAACTACCCTCTGGTGTGAGCCATGCAGAATTAAGGTGGTGTATGACAGAGGAGTGCAGGTCAGATTTGATTGAAGAGACTCCTCATCCTGAAGGCCTAGTAGGCCTTTGTTGGGCAAGTGTTTTGAATATCTATACTTAGTTTTGATATTTTGCAAGGTATCGATGGTAGAGCGGAGCTCCCGATTGTAAAGTTTTAAGAGACATTCTAGTTTTCTGGTTATGCATCTGTATGTAAGATTTCTTGTTTAATGACAGACAGTCTTCTCACCCCATCTAGTTTTCATCTCATACTGAGAGAGTTCGTGATCGATTGATTTGCGTGAATTATTGCAATTATATTATGATAAAGGATTTATTGTGCATTGTTGTATTCTCCGGTTTTCTGTGTTTGAATGTAAGAAGATCTTGCGTTTAGATGTTTTCTCCTACAGTCTGTTAGAAACCTGATGTTTATGACAGACCTTTGCAGTTCTCTTATACAAGTCTTCCCCCTGCTCACCCTTACTACAATTCACTGTCTGAAGTTTATCTAAGACCTCACTTGCCCATGCATGCCTGGCCTAGTTTCAGAGTTGAAACGATATCGTTTTGAGTTTACTTCCATTTGATCACCTCTTTTATACACAAATCGTGGAGAAGTTGTCACCGTCGAACCAGGTAATCCACCATCTCCTTCTGTAGGAACTCCATTCTCTCCTCCTCAGTTTCTTAGCAGACCGATTTCTGAAGTTTCCCGTTTCCTAAATTTCAGGAGTGTTCCTATTGAGGTTTCCCCCTCTGGTCTGGGATTGGAGGGAGAAATCCTTGTCACTCCCCTCTCCCCTGAAGTTGTACCTTGGCGTAGACCCAGAACCACAGAAGATTTCCCCACTCCTAGCTTTATTGCTCCTCCTCTTGTTATTGTTGTCGCTTCTGCACAAAGAGAGGCATTCGTCGGCTTAATCTCGCTAGCCTTCTCCCTAAATCCCCTATTGTTTCCCACTCCCCTTAGAAGCTCATCCCCAGTATCCCCTTTTCGAGCCCCTTCTCCTCCGAGTTCTCCTCCACATAATATCCCTATGGCAAGAGCCAATCCCCCTATGACTAGAATGGAGGCCATTATAGCTGCTAGGTATGCTCCCCTCGTGTTACCTCAGCCCCTCAATGCCCTCCCAGCAGATGGTTACCTCAAGCAGCTGCCCAAGTTTACAGGTGAGGGGGACATAACTGCAGAAGAACACCTAGAAGCCTTTTATAGTTTTACAGATGATAATGTTATCATGCACACAAACGTATGGATGAGGATTTTTGTCCATAGCCTTCAAGGCAAAGCTATAAAATGGTTCAAGGCCCTGCCTCCCGAATCCATTAGTTGGATCAAAGCTTTGGATAGTGCCTTTTTGAGACAGTGGGGAGATAAAAAAGACTTCATGTATTACATGACAGAGTTTGGGTCTTTGAAGAGAAAAGAAGGGGAGTCTGTCTCCGACTTCTCTAAGAGGTTCAATAAAATGTACAATAAAATCCCTGCTGAGATAAAACCCTCCGAAGCCTCTGCAAAGATCACTTATGCTAGCGCCTTTGATCCCAATTTTTGCCTCCTGTTGAGGGAAAGAAGAGCCACTACTCTGGCCCACATGCAGGATGCAGCCGTGGAGGTAGAATCTAACTTATTGGTTGTTGATCGACTCAGGAACACCGTTGGTAGGAACATATCCAGGTAGAGGCCTGAAGCTTCCCCATCCAGTTCCTCTCCCTTGCCCCTTCAGACAAAAGAGACAGCTAGAGTGCTAAAATCACTTTCTGCCAGGATGGAGAGGTGGGAACTAGAAGGGAAGCCCATCTATAGAAATCCCCAAAATACAGATAGTAGAGGTTTTAGGAAGCCTAATAACAATGTGCCACGGGCTTTTCCTAGGGAACAAAGGAGCAGAGATAGAGGCGATTAGAGGATTCAGACCCCTCTCTAGAACAACCTAGTTTCTCATGAGGAAGGGGAGGAGGTGGATGAACTTGACCCTGAGATCCACTGCATCGAGGACACTTCCCCGTTTCCTCATTTGACTCAATCTGCATATGAAGAATCCCTCATCAACACTCAAATCAACGAGTTGAGTAGAGGGGAAAAAGCTAGCAACACTTCTAACAGATATAATCTCAGGTCAAAAAAGAAAGAAGGGAATTTTGATAACCAGGATCAGCCCCCCATAGCGAAAAGGCCTACTGAAGCTGTAGCAACCACTACTAAAGAAAAGAAAACTCAGAATGCTTCGCCAGCAGCCAAGGAACCTGTCACTAAGGTAAGGGAAGCTCCTAAGCCTATTCCCTCCTTCAATTTTGAGCATGAGATTCAGAAGATTAGAATTCCTGTACCCCTATCTGAACTAGTTAAAAACGAAGATTTCAAAAATTCCCTCTCCAAGCTGCTGCAATCTGAGTCCCCCTAGCCTTCCACTGACTCAATAAATCTCCAAGATGAAAAGCCAACAGTTGTCCTAGGGCCCATGGTAGAAGATAGAGATGATTCATCCCCTCCCTTCTACACATCCCTGAACATACATGATAAAGTGTTGCATAACTGCCTTATGGATTCAGGGGCTTCCCATACCCTTATGCCCAAAATAGTAATGGAAGAATTGGGACTGGAGGTGACAAAAACTTATCATGATTTGTACTCTTTCGATTCAAGGAGAGTGCAGTGTCTAGGAGTCATCAAAGACCTGGTGGTTTCTTTATTTCAGTTGCCCATGAAGAGTGTGGTCATGGATATTGTGGTAGCTGACGTCCCCCCCAAATTTGGTATGTTGTTGTCTAGATCTTGAATAAAAAATCTTGGAGGAACATTACAGATGGACCTCACGTATGCCACCATTCTAGTCTTTGGAGGGGAACAAAGGAGGTTATATAGAGAATCTCAGTTGGCCTACATTGTTAGTGACGAAGCAAACCCCACCAATCACCCCATCTTTGCACTTGACACCGATTTGGGGTCTAGTTTATTGTAGCTCACTGATGCTCCTGCAGACCCTTTCCAAGTTAGAAAGCAGCTCAGTCTTGATTATCCGATTCCCCCTCCAACCCCCTCTGTTTGGAAGATGTTTTTCAACGGAGCTTCTTCTATCAAAGGCACTAGTGTTGGAGTGGTCTTAATATCAACTTGTCAAGAAGCCATATCCCTGTCTTACAAGCTGGAATTCGAAACCACCAACAATGTGGCAGAGTATGAAGCCCTTGTTCTTGGTATGAGGGCTGCAATGGAAATGGGAATTAAAGAGATAGCAATATTTGGAGATGCTGAGTTGATTATCCAGCAAGTCAGAAATGCTTATCGTGCTAATAATCCCCGGCTCAGAAATTACAGAAATGAAGTGTGGGACCTGATTGATAATTTCTTCTTGGCTTTTAACATTTCTTTCATTCTGAGGGGGGAAAATACTTCAGCCGATTCTTTAGCTGTCTCAACTAGTTTGCTCAAAGTTCCTCTGCCGCCTATGGTAAAAAACGATGTTGAAATAAAATATAGGCCCTCTGTACCGGACAATGTCAAGCATTGGAAGGTATTCGAAGATGATCTGGAAATCGAAAAATTTCTCCAATCCGTTGATGAATTTTCTGCGTTGCACATTGATCAGGATCCTAACCCGGAAGGTGACCCTCACCCTGAGGTGTTTATAAATGAAATTGCTAATCACTAGATTATTCAGCTGCCTAGCAATCGCATTCTAAGGGGACTAGTCCCTTTAGAAAGACTGTTTGATGAGAATGATGTGGCAGTAAAGGGTAAGGTTTCAAATGAAGATGTTGATACAGCCGAATGCAACATTAGCACACAGGAGGAGCCTAGGTTTGTCAAATTATCAAGCATCTTGACCGATGAACAGAGGATGGAATATACTGAATTATTAAAGGAATTCGCTGATGTGTTTGCGTGGACCTACGAAGACCTTAAGAATTATGACACATCTGTCATTGAGCACAAGATCCCACTGAAGGAGGAGGCTAGGCCATTTAGGCAGAAGCTAAGACAAATAAATCCCATGTTGCTTCCTGTCATGGAGAAAGAAGTGAAGAAGTTGTTAGAAGCCCAGATCATCATCCCCTTGAGATATTCTGAATTGGTGGCCAATTTGGTCCCGGTGAGGAAGAAAAGTGGAGAAATCAGGCTTTGTGTCGATTTCAGAAACCTGAACAGGAGCTCAAAGAAAGACAATAACCCCCTACCTAAGATGGAACACATACTGTAGAGGGTAACTAGTGCATCCAAGATATCCATGATTGATGGGTTTTTTGGTTATAATCAGATATCGGTCATGCCTGAAAACAGGGAAAAGACAACCTTCACCACTCCTTGGGGCACATTCATGTATGCCAAAATGACTTTTGGACTAATGAATGCAGGAGAAACATTTCAACGAGCCATGGATATAGTCTTCATCGGGGAGAAAGATCAGTTTGTAGTGATCTACCTAGATGACATCACAGTCTTCTCCAGGTTCGATAATGAGCACTGCTATCACTTAAGGAAAGTTTTCTCGAAGTGTCGGAGGTTTGGTCTTTCCCTAAATCCCAAGAAATCCTTGTTTGCTATGATGGAGGGCAAGCTATTAGGCCATATAGTATCAGCGGAAAGAGTGAGAATTGATCCCAACATAGTGGAGGCAATTCAAACCCTGTCACTTCCCAGGTCTAAAAAAGAAGTCTAGGCCTTTTTAGGAAAGATCAACTTTCTGAGGAGATTCGTCTCAAATTTTGCTGAACTGGTGAAACACATCACAGCCATGCTCAGAAAGGGAAACGAAGTGAAATGGACCGCTGAATCCAGGGAATCTTTTGTCCAAATAAAAAAGGCACTAACTGAGGCACCTGTGTTGATTAGTCCTGATTATTCCAAACCCTTCCTAGTTTTTTCTTTTGCTTCTTTCGATACGGTAGCAGTGGTGTTATTGCAAAAAAATGAGGAAGGGTGAGAGCAACCCATTGTCTTCTTCAGCAAGGCATTAAGAGATGCAGAGATCAGGTATGAAATCATGGAGAAATAGGCCTATGCCTTAGTGAAAGCTCTCAAAGCTTTCAGAGTCTATGTCTTGCACTCAAAGGTAACCGCATACGTTCCTTCGGCTTCTGTGAAGGACATCCTTGTACAACCCGATATAGATGGGAGAAGAGGCAGATGGATCGCTAGAATCCTGGAATTTGACTTGGAGATAAAGCCCACCAAGTTGGTTAAGGGGCAAGGTTTAGCCAAGCTACTGGCTGAATCCAATTGTGAAGCCTTGGGGGTTAGTTTCATCAATACTTGCTCAGGAACTCAGCAAGCTGAGTTGCCCAACCAACGCTCTCAGAACGGCTTATCATTGGCAGAATGTGCCTAGTATCGTGACATTTTGTACTTTTTGCAGGAGTTGAAGCCCCCAGATGGAATGGGTAAAATTAAGGCGAGAGATTTAAAGCTTAAGGCGATCAGATAGACCCTCTGGGGATGCTGCCGAGGTGTTTGAACCCACCGGAAGCCCAGAAAGTTATGCTTGATTTCCATAGAGGCCTTTGCGGGGGGGGGAATCATTTCTGGAAGACCACAACCCACAAAATCCTCAGGGCTAAGTATTACTGGCCCACTTTATTCATTGATGTCAGCAGAGAAATCAGGGCCTGCATCAAATGCCAAAAGTTCTCAGGAAAGTAGCAGCTTAGACCACTACCACTGAAGCCTGTAGTGGCTTCAGCACCTTTTCAACAGTGGGGGCTAGACTTCATCAGGGAAATCCATCCTCCCTCAAGTGGCCAACACAGATGGATCCTGACTGCAACAGATTATTTCACCAAGTGGATAGAAGTTGCCCCCACCAGAAGTGCATCACACAAAGTAATTATCAGCTTTCTGGAGGATATCATAGCCAGATTTGGTTGTCCCAGTAGGATCGTCACTGATAATGCTGCTTCTTTCAAATCTAAGCCTTTAATTAAGTTCTGTGAGCAGTTCCAGATCTCGCTAATTCACTCCACCCCCTACTATCCCCAGGGCAATGGTTTAGCAGAGTCCTACAACAAAAGCCTGATAAGGATCATCAAAAGACTATTGGAGGACAACAAAAGGGCTTGGGATTCAAAGTTGAAATTTTCTCTATGGGCTGATCGAGTGACGACGAAGAAATCCCTGGGCACCTCGCCTTTTCAGCTGGTCTATGGAGTAGAGGCGGTTTTTCCCACTCAGCTCACCTTACCTGTGGCGAAGTTCTTTCAAGATTATGAAGGAGAGATGAATCATATGATCAGAAGGATTCATCAGATAATGGAAGTACAACAGATCAGGGAACAGGTGAGGGACGCAGCCCATAGTCATCAGCAAAGGGTTAAACAGGCTTTTGACAGGAAGGTCAGGAAGAAAGAGTTCGAGATTGGGGATTTGGTACTTAAGTGGGATGCACCCAGACAGGATAAGGGCAAACACAACAAGTTTGACGCCCTCTGGATCGGCTCCTTCAAAATTTCTGAGGTTTCCTCAAACAACACATACAGATTGCTAGATTTGGAGGGTGAAGAGGTTTTCAACAACCCAATAAATGGGCATTTTCTGAAGAAATGTTTTGTTTGAGCCTTAGACGGCTCCTTTGTTTGTAAATATTGTCCTTTGGTTCTTTGATCTTTTTCTTTTTGCATATTTTCGGCTTAATAAATGACTCCATAGCCCAATAGCAAGGCACTGAAGCTGCAGAATGAGTTCTTAGAGCATCACAGGGATGACTCTATCCCCCATGGAGCCTAATGTTAGCGACAATTTTTGTCTTGGCACAAAAGTACCCAAGTCTGCAGGTTGCACGGAAAGCGCCCAAGCGTAGAGCGGGAGAATCTCTTCTCGAGTTACAAGTCAAGCGAGCCGGCGAAGTCTTGTTGTCAGTAGCCGAGATCCACCTATAACGCCGATTGACGGTCATCGGGATTTAGGGGGTGCCAAGTTGCCCGGGATTTAGCACAAAAGGTAGCACCCATAGTTCAAGACAGATATGGGTCATCCAATCTAGTTAAGACAGGTGGCAGCCAGTTAGCATTGCGAGGATTGGTGTTTCGAGAGACAAGGGACCTCCCATCCATTGCAGCTGAAATTGCCGATCGGCGAAATGCCAAGGGCACCTTTGGAGCCGAGCCCACGGTCCTGGCGCCAGGTCACGTCAAGCGAGCCTGGGAATGAAGGTAGCCCCCTTTTAAATAACAAATGCTACCTCGACCATTCATCTTAAGGACAGGCGGTGCACATCAGTGCCATGTCGGCATTCGGGAGTTCGAGGGGTAAGCGCTCCTCGTCATTTCACATCTCGAAACCTCGAATCCCGAAATGTTGAAAGCGCCCAGAATCGGGCCCGTGGTTTTGGTGCCTGGTCACAAATGAGCAGGCTTGAAGGAGAGGCGCTAATGTTTATCATTTGATGGGATGGGTCCCAAAGCACCGAGGGCGATCTTAGCCATGCATCCCTGAGGAACACATGGTGCGCGATTAGGTTCTTAGCCTTTTCGCCCATCGTGATTTCGAAGCTCAAGTAGCAGCTCTTTCATATTCTCGAAGCACGAAGAATCGAAGGCGTTTCGGACCTGGGCCCCACCATATTCCCAAATTAGTTAAGGACCATCAGATCAGTGGGGGACGCGTGGTGACCATTAGGCCCTCTCGGCATTTCGCCCATCGCGACTTCGAAGAGAAGGGACCTACTCCTTCCTATCTACGAACCCCAAAACACCAAAAGCACTCTGGAAGATAGGCATAGGGTCACGACCCGTGGTCACTTGAGGGAGTATAAAGGGCTGTACAAAAGGGGCTAGAAGTGCTGAGTTGAGTTTCAGAAGGGGGGGCATTGTGTTCTCCAGATGTCGGTTCGATGTGATCCGAGTCCCGACACCTGCCTGAAACGATTGAAGAAGAGAGAGGGTGGTTGAAACCTCGCCTCACACATTAATTGTAGGGTATGGATGTCCCAACTGAAAGTCTACCTGAGATGGTCCTTTGTACTGATTCTTTTCATGGAAGCCATGCCGACTCCTCGATTCGTCAGGGAAGCCTGCGCACGCTAATTCAACATTTAAGGGCTCAGCTACCCTCTGGCGCGAGCCATGCAGAATTAAGGTAGTGTATGACAGAGGAGTGCAGGTCAGATTTGATTGAAGAGACTCCTCATCCTGAAGGCCTAGTAGGCCTCTGTTGGGCAAGTGTTTTGAATATATATACTTAGTTTTGATATTTTGCAGGGTACCGATGGTAGAGCGGAGCTCCCGATTGTAAAGTTTTAACAGACATTCTAGTTTTCTGGTTATGCATCTGTATGTAAGATTTCTTGTTTAATGACAAATAGTCTTCTCACCCCATCTAGTTTTCATCTCATACTGAGAGAGTTCGTGATCGACTGATTCGCGTGAATTATTGCAATTATGTTATGATAAAGGATTTATTGTGCATTGTTGTATTCTCCGGTTTTCTGCGTTTCAATGTAAGAAGATCTTGCGTTTAGATGTTTTCTCCTACAGTCTGTTAGAAACCTGATGTTTACGACAGACCTTTGCAGTTCTCTTATACAAGTCTTCCCCCTGCTCACCCTTACTACAATTCACTATCTGAAGTTTATCTAAGACCTCACTTGCCCATGCATGCCTGGCCTAGTTTCGGAGTTGAAACAATATCGTTTTGAGTTTACTTCCATTCGATCACCTCTTTTATACACAAATCATGACATAAAATGATGGGCGTCGGGCTCTGCTCCTATTGCAATCCAGGAGTGACTTCCGTCGCCAACATAATCAACAAGTTTCTAGTTTACATATTTGAAAAAATTAAAGGGGTTTATGGCAGATTGAGCATCAATTAAGAAAAATAATACGCATAAGGAACTAAAAGTAGTGGAGAAGGAGATTATAGTCATGTATGAGGGGAATGAGGAAGCGATATTTTTTAGGGAGGAGGAGAAATTAAAGTTAAAGGACCTAGAAATTAAGAAGAGGAAGATGTTGGAATGGAGAGGCGAAATGGAGGATAAAAAATAGGGTTGTGTGGTTAGACAAGGGAGATGAGAACACTAAGTTCTTTCATAATTTTTCCAATTATAGGAAGAGAGTCAATAAAATATTGGAAATGAAAAATGTCGAGGGACACTCAGTGAACAAATTATTAGAGATAGTAGATTTATGAGTCTCTTATTTTCAATCCATTTACAAAGAGCCAAACAAGGCAAATGTAGTTGAAATTTTGGCTAACCTCCTTTCCTAGCTTTGTGATGGAAGATGATAACCAAATGTTGATGAGAAAGATATCAAAGGAGGAATCAAAATAA
>JASDQU010014173.1:30014-43333 GCA_032191745.1 Picea mariana
TCTAGTAGGCCTCTGTTGGGCAAATGTTTAGGAGTATATATACTTAGTTTTGATATTTTTCAAGGTATCGATGGTAGAGCAAAGCTCCCGATTGTAAAGTTTTAACAGACACTCTAGTTCTCTGGTTATGCATCTGTATGTAAGATTTCTTGTTTAATGACAGACAGTTTTCCTACCCCATCTAGTCTTCATCTCATACTGAGGGAGTTCATGATTGACTGATTCACATGAATTATTGCAATTATGTTATGATAAAGGATTTATTGTGGCATTATTGTATTCCCTGGTTTTCTGCGTTTGAATGTAAGAAGATCTTGCGTTTAGATGCCTTCTCCCACAGTCTGTTAGAAACCTGATGTTTACGACAGACCTTTGCAGTTCTCTTATACAAGTCTTCCCCCTACTCACCCTTACTACAACTCACTGTCTGAAGTTTATCTAAGACCTCCCTTGCCCATGCATGCTTGGCCTAGTTTCGGAGTTAGAACAACATCGTTTTGAGTTAACTTCCATTCGATCACCCCTTTTTATAAACAAATCATGACATAAACTGATGGGCGTCAGTCTCTACTCCTGCTGCAATCCAGGAGTGACTTTTGTCACCAACATTTCTGGCGTCGTTGTCGGGGACGAAGTTGAAAATTTTCCCCGAGATTGAACGACATTAAGCCTCTTATTCTGAAGGTGCATCAGGTATCAAAGCCTTTGAAGATTGCTACTGTGCACCTGGTGACTCCATTGTGACGACTCCACTGTGGTGAACCTGTCATGTCAATTGTGGCTTTCAGAGGCAGGCACACGTGGTCCCACCCACAGCTACCTCTAGCTACACCTGGAACTAATCCAGAGGTAGTTCTCAGAAAAGGAAAGGCCTCTGAAGGAGAAGCTATCACCGTCGAACCAGGTAATCCGCCATCTCCTTCTGTAAGAACTCCATTTTCTCCTCCTCAGTTTATTAGCAGACCACTTTCTGAAGTTTCTCGTTTTCTGAATTTTGGGAGTGTTCCCGTTGAGGTTTCCCCCCCTGGTCTGGGATTGGAGGGAGAAATCCTTGTCACTCCCCTTTCCCCTGAAGTTGTACCTTGGCGTAGACCTAGGACCACATAAGATTTCCCCACTCCTAGCTTTACCACTCCTCCTCTTGTTACTGTTGTCGCTTCTGCACAAAGAGAAGCATCCGCTGACTTAAGCTCGCTAGCCTTCTCCCTAAATCCCCTATTGTTTCCCACTCCCCTTAGAAGCTCATCCCCAGTATCCCCTTTTCGAGCTCCTTCTCCTTCGAGTTCTCCTCTGCATAATATCCTGATGGCAGGAGCAAATCCCCCTATGACCAGAATGGAGGCCATTATAGCCACTAGGTACACTCCCCTCGTGTTACCTCAGCCTCTCAATGCCCTCCCAACAGATGGTTACCTCAAGCAGCTACCCAAGTTTACAGGCAAGGGGGACATAACTACAGAAGAACACCTAGAAGCCTTTTATAGTTTTACAGATGATAATGTTATCATGCACGTAGACGTATGGATGAGGATTTTTGTCCATAGCCTTCAAGGCAAAGCTAGAAAATGGTTCAAGGCCCTGCCTCCTGGATCTATTAATGGGATCAAAGCTTTGGACAGTGCCTTTTTGAGACAGTGGGGAGATAAAAAAGACTTCATGTATTACATGACAGAGTTTGGGTCTTTGAAGAGAAAAGAAGGGGAGTCTGTCTCCGACTTCTCCAAGAGATTCAATAAAATGTACAATAAAATCCCTGCTGAGATAAAACCCTCCAAAGCCTCTGCAAAGATCACTTATGCTAGCGCCTTTGATACCGATTTCTGCCTCCTATTGAGGGAAAGAAGAGCCACTACTCTGGCCCACATGCAGGATGTAGCCGTGGAAGTAGAATCTAACATATTGGTTGTTGACCGACTCAAGAACACTGCTGGTAGAAACATATCCAGGCAGAGGCCTGAAGCTTCCCCATCCAGTTCCTCTCCCCTACCCCTTCAGACAGATGATACAGCTAGAATGCTAAAATCACTTTCTGCCAGGATGGAAAGGTGGGAATTAGAAGGGAATCCCATCTACAGAAATCCCCAAAATACAGATAGTAGAGGTTTCAGGAAGCCCAATAACAATGTGCCACAGGCTTTTCCTAGGGAACAAAGGGGCAGAGATAGAGATGAGCAGAGGATTCAGACCCCTCTCCAGAACAACCTAGTTTCTCATGAGGAAGGGGAGGAGGTGGATGAACTCGACCCCGAGATCCACTGCATCGAGGGAACTTCCCCATTTCCTCATTTGACTCAATCTGCATATGAAGAATCCCTTGTCAACACTCAAATCAACGAGTTGAGTAGAGGGGAAGAAGCCAGCAACACTCCTAACAGATATAATCTCAGGTCAAGAAAGAAAGAAGGAAACTTTGATAATCAGGATTAGCCCCCCATAGCGGAAAGGCCTACTAAAGCTGCAGCAACCACTAATAAAGAAAAGAAAACTCAGAATGCTTCGCCAGCAGCCAAGGAACACGTCATTGAGGTAAGGGAAGCTCCTAAGCCTATTCCCTCCTTCAATTTTGAGCATGAGATTCAGAAGATTAGAATTCTTGTACCCCTATCTAAACTAGTTAAAAACGGAGATTTCAAAAGGTCCCTCTCCAAGCTGCTACAATCCGAGCCCCCCGGGCTTTCCACCGACTCAATAAATCTCCAAGATGAAAGGCCAGTAGTTTTCCTAGGGCCCATGGTAGAAGATAGAAATGATTCATCCCCTCCCTTCTACACATCCCTGAACATACATGATAAAGTGCTGCATAATTGCCTCATGGATTCAGGGGCTTCCCATAACCTTATGCCCAAAATAGTAATGGAAGAATTGGGACTGGAGGTGACAAAAAATTATCATGATTTGTACTCTTTCGATTCAAGGAGAGTGTAGTGTTTAGGAGTCATCAAAGACCTAGTGGTTTTTTTTGTTTCAGCTGCCCATGAAAAGTGTGGTCATGGATATTGTGGTAGCTGACGTTCCCCCCAAATTTGGCATGTTGTTGTCTATATCTTGGATAAAAAAGCTTGGAGGAACATTACAGATGGATCTCACGTATGCCACCATTCCAGTCTTCGAAGGGGAACAAAGGAGGTTATATAGAAAAGCTCAATTGGCCTACATTGTTAGTGACGAAGCAAAACCCACCAATCACCCCATCTTTGCACTTGACACTGATTTGGGGTCTAGTTTATTGCAGCTCATTGATGCTCCTGAAGACCCTTTCCAAGTCAGAAAACAACCCAGTCTTGATTATCTAATTCCCCCTCCAACCCCCTCTGTTTGGAAAATGTTTTTTGATGGAGCTTCTTCTAGTGAAGGCACTGGCGCTGGAGTGGTTTTCATATCAACTTGTCAAGAGGCCATATCCCTGTCATACAAGCTGGAATTCGAAACCACCAACAATGTGGCAGAGTATGAAGCTCTTGTTCTAGGTATGAGGGCTGCAAAGGAAATGGGGATTAAAGAGATAACAATATTTGGAGATGTTGAGTTGATTATCCAGCAAGTCAGAAATGATTATCGTGCTAATAATCCCCGGCTCAGAAATTGCAGAAACGAAGTATGGGACCTGATTGATAATTTCTTCTTGGCTTTTAACATTTCTTTCATTCCGAGGGGGGAAAATACTTCAGCCGATTCTTTAGTTGTCTCAGCGAGTTTGCTCAAAGTTCCTCTACCGCCTAGGGTCAAAAAAGATGTTGAAATAAAATATAGGCCCTCTGTACCGGACAATGTCAAGCATTGGAAGGTATTCGAAGATGATCTAGAAATCGAAAAATTTCTCCAATCTGTTGATGAATTTTCTGCGTTGCACATTGATCAGGATCCTGACCCGCAAGGTGACCCTCACCCTGAGGTGTTCTTAAATGAAATTGCTAATCACCAGATTATTCAGCTGCCTAGCAATCACATTCTGAGGGGACTAGTCCCTTTAGAAAGATTGTTCGATGGGAATGATGTGGCAGTAAAGGGTAAGGTTTCAAATGAAGATGTTGATACAGTCGAATGCAACATTGGCACACAGGAGGAGCCTAGGGTTGTCAAATTATCAAGCAGCATGACAAATGAATAGAGGACGGAATATACTGAATTATTAAAGGAATTCGCTGATGTGTTTGCATGGACCTACGAAGGCCTCAAGACTTATGACACATCTGTCATTGAGCACAAGATCCCACTGAAGGAAGAGGCTAGGCCATTTAGACATAAGCTAAGACGGATAAATCCCATGTTGATGCCTGTCATGGAAAAAGAAGTGAAGAAGTTGTTAGAAGCCCAGATCATCATCCCCTTGAGATATTCTGAATAGGTGGCCAATTTGGTCCCGGTGAGGAAGAAAAGTGGAGAAATCAGGCTTTGTGTCGATTTCAGGAACCTGAACAGGAGCTCAAAGAAAGACAATTACCCCCTACCTAAGATGGAACACATACTGCAGAAGGTAACTGGCACATACAGGATATCCATGATCGATGGGTTTTCTGGCTATAATCAGATATCGATCATGCCTGAAGACAGGGAAAAGACAGCCTTCACCACTCCTTGGGGGACATTCATGTATGCCAAAATGCCATTCAGACTAATGAATGCAAGAGCAACATTTCAGCGAGCCATGGATATAGCCTTCATCGAGGAGAAAGACTAGTTTGTAGTGATCTACCTAGATGACATCACGGTCTTCTCCAGGTCTGATAAAGAGCACTGTTATCACTTAAGGAAAGTTTTCTCGAAGTGTCGGAGGTTTGGTCTTTCCCTAAATCCCAAGAAATCCTTATTTGCTATGATGGAGGGAAAGCTACTAGGCCATATAGTATCAGCGAAAGGAGTGAGAATTGATCCCAGCAGAGTGGAGGCAATTCAAGCCCTGTCACTTCCCAGGTCTAAAAAAGAGGTCCGGGCCTTTCTAGGAAAGATTAACTTTCTGAGGAGATTCGTCTCAAATTTTGCTGAACTGGTGAAACACATCATAGCCATGCTCAGAAAGGGAAACGAAGTGAAATGGACCGCTGAACCCAGGGAATCTTTTGTCCAAATAAAAAGGGCACTAACTGAGGCACCTGTGTTGATCAGTCCTAATTATTCCAAACCCTTCCTAGTTTTTTTCTTTTGCTTCTTTCGATACGGTAGCAGCGGTGTTATTGCAGAAAAATGAGGAAGGGCAAGAGCAACCCATTGACTTCTTCAGCAAGGCATTAAGAGATGTAGAGATCAGGTATGAAATCATGGAGAAATAGGCCTATGCCTTAGTGAAAGCTCTCAAAGCTTTCAGAGTCTATGTCTTGCACTCAAAGGTAACCGCATACGTTCCTTCGGCTTCTGTGAAGGACATCCTTGTACAGCCCGATATAGATGAGAGAAGAGGCAGATGGATCGCTAGAATCCTGGAATTTGACTTGGAGATAAAGCCCACCAAGTTGGTTAAGGGGAAAGGTTTAGCCAAGCTACTGGTTGAATTCAATTGTGAAGCCTTGGGGGTTAGTTTTATCAATACTTGCTCAGAAACTTAGCAAGCTGAGTGGCCTAGCCAATGCTCTCAGGATGGCTTATCATTGGCAGAATGTGCCTGGTATCATGACATTTTGTACTTTCTTCTGTAGTTGAAGCCCCTGGATGGAATGGGTAAAAGTAAGGCGAGAGCTTTAAAGCTCAAGGCAGTCAGATATTGCCTCATTGGGCAAGTCTTGTACTGGAGAGACCCTCTAGGGGTGCTGCTGAGGTGTTTGAACCCACCAGAAGCCCAGAAAGTTATGTTTGATTTCCATAGAGGCCTTTGTGGGGGGCATCATTTATGGAAGACCACAACTCACAAAATCCTCAGGCTTGGGTATTACTGGCCCACTTTATTCATTGATGTCAGCAGAGAGATCAGGGCCTGCATCAAATGCCAAAGGTTCCCAGGGAAGCAGCAGCTTAGACCATTACCACTGAAGCTGGTAATAGCTTCAGCACCTTTTCAACAGTGGGGGCTAGACTTCATCGGGGAAATACATCCTCCCTCAAGTGGCCAACACAGATGGATCCTGACTGCAACATATTATTTCAACAAGTGGATAGAAGTTGCCCCCACCAGAAGTGCATCACACAAAGTAATTATCAGCTTCCTGGAGGATATCATAGCCAGATTCGGCTGTCCCAGCAGGATCGTCACTGATAATGCTACTTCTTTGAAATCTGAGCCTCTAATTAAGTTCTGTGAGCAGTTCCAGATTTCCCTAATTCACTCCACCCCCTACTATCCCCAGGGCAATGGTTTAGCAGAGTCCTCCAACAAAAGCCTGCTAAGGATCATCAAAAGACTGTTGGAGGACAACAAAAGGGCCTGGGATTCAAAGTTGAATTTTTCTCTATGGGTTGATCGAGTGACAACGAAGAAATCCCTGGGCACCTCGCCTTTTCAGTTGGTCTACGGAGCAGAGGTGGTTTTTCCCACTCAGCTCGCCTTACCTGTGGCGAAATTCTTTCAAGATTATGAAGGAGAGCCGGATCATATAATCAGAAGGATTCATCAGATAATGGAAGTACAACAGATCAGGGAACAGGTGAGGGACGCAGCTCATAGTCACCAGCAAAAGGTCAAACAGGCTTTTGATAGGAAGGTCAGGAAGAAGGAGTTCGAGATCGGGGATTTGGTACTTAAGTGGGATGCACCTAGACAGGATAAGGGAAAACACAGCAAGTTTGACGCCCTCTAGATCGGCCCCTTCAAAATCTCTAAGGTTTTCTCAAACAGCACGTACAAGTTGCAAGATCTGGAGGGTGAAGAGGTTTTCAACAGCCTAGTAAATGGGCATTTTCTTAAGAAATGTTTTGTTTGAGCCTTAGACGACTCCTTTGTTTGTAAATATTGTCCTTTGGTTCTTTGTTAATTTTTTTTTTTGCATATTTTCAGCTTAGTAAATGACTCCATAGCCCATTAGGAAGGCACTGAAGCTGCAGAATGAGTTCTTAGAGAATCACAGGGATGACTCTATCCCCCATGGAGCCTAATGTTAGCGACAATTTTTTTCTTGGGCACAAAAGTACCCAGGTCTGCAGGTTGCACGGGAAGCGCCCAAGCGCAGCACGAGAGAACCTCTTTTCCAGTTACAATTCAAGCGAGCGAGCGAAGTTTTGTTGACAGAAGCCGAGATCCACCTACAAAGTTGATCGACGGTCATCGGGTTTTCGGGGCTGTCAAGTTGACCGGGATTTAGCATGAAAGGTAGCACCCATAGTTCAAGACAGATCTGGGTCGTCTGATCCCGTTGAGACAGGTGGCATCCAGTCAGCATTGCGGGGATCGGTGTTTCGGGAGACAAGGAACCTCCCATTCATTACAGCTGAAATCGTCGATCGGCGAAATGCCGAAAGCACCTTTGGAGCTGAGCCCACGGTCCTAGCGCCAGGTCACGTTAAGCGAGCCCAGGAATGAAGGCGGCCCCCTTTTAAATAATGAATGCTACCTCGGCCATTCATCTTAAGGACACGCGGCGCACATCTGTGCCATGTCGGCATTCGGGAGTTCGAGGGGTAAGCGCTCCTCGTCATTTCACCTCTCGAAACCTCGAATCTTGAAGTACCGAAAGCGCCCAGAATCGGGCCCATGGTTTTGGTGCCTGGTCACAAAGGAGCAGGCCTGAAGGAGGGGCGCTAATCTTTACCATTTGGCAAGACAGGTCCCAAAGCGCCGAGAGCGATCTGAGTCGTTCATCTCGGGGGGACACATGGTGCGCAATTAGGCTCTTCGCCTTTTCTCCCTTCGCGATTTCCAAAAGAAAATACCTACTCCTTCCTATCCACGAACCCCGAAACGTCGAAAGCACCTTTGAAGATAGGCGTAGGGTCATGGCCCGTGGTCATTTGAGGGAATAGAAAGGGTTGTACAGAAGGGGTCAAAAGTGCCAAGTTGAGTTTCAGAAGGGAGGCACGGTGTTCTCCAGATGCCAGTTCGATGTGATCTAAATCCCGATGCCTGCTTGGAACGAATGAAGAAGAGAGAGGGTGGTTGAAACCTCGCCTCACTCATTAATTGCAAGGTATGGATGTCTCGGCTGAAAGTCTACCCGAGATGGTCCTCTGTACTGGTTCTTTCCATGGAAGCCACGCCGAGTCCTCGACTCGCCAGGGAAGCTTGCGCACGCTAATTCAACATTTAAAGGCTCAACTACCCCCTGGCGCGAGCCATGCAGAATTAAGGTGGCGTATGACAGGGGAGTGCAGGCCAGATTTGATTGAAGAGACTCCTCATCCCGAAAGTCTAGTAGGCCTCTGTTGGGCAAATGTTTAAGAGTGTATATACTTAGTTTTGATATTTTTCAAGGTATCGATGGTAGAGCGAAGCTCTCGATTGTAAAGTTTTAACAGACACTCTAGTTCTCTGGTTATGCATCTGTATGTAAGATTTCTTGTTTAATGACAGACAGTTTTCCTACCCCATCTAGTCTTCATCTCATACTGAGGGAGTTCATGATTGACTGATTCACATGAATTTTTGCAATTATGTTATGATAAAGGATTTATTGTGGCATTATTGTATTCCCTGGTTTTCTGCGTTTGAATGTAAGAAGATCTCGCGTTTAGATGCCTTCTCCCACAGTCTGTTAGAAACCTGATGTTTACGACAGACCTTTGCATTTCTCTTATACAAGTATTCCCCCTACTCACCCTTACTACAACTCACTGTCTGAAGTTTATCTAAGACCTCGCTTGCCCATGCATGCATGGCCTAGTTTCGGAGTTAGAACAACATCGTTTTGAGTTAACTTCCATTCGATCACCCCTTTTTATAAACAAATCGTGACATAAACTGATGGGCGTCAGGCTCTGCTCCTGCTGCAATCCAGGAGTGACTTCCGTCACCAACAGGTATTTTCCTACAACTATCCTGAATTTCCTCCATCTCTCTTCCTCTTGACCTACCCAAACCAAGGAATGTACCCTTTATTTCTTTTAGTCCATTGAGTGTCCCATTCGTTTATCAACATCTCTCTAGCTCAGGTAGCTAGGAATCTCTTTGTTGAAAACTCAAGGGAACTCACTACTAGGAAAACTACCAGCAACCAACAACAACACTTGTTGTTAGAATGCAACTCACTTAGGAGTTCACTCTTCATTCCTAACAACCTGGCGCTTCAATTTCCAGCTCCAAAACGCTCTACATATGCTCCATCATGCTCCTGACTTCACCCAACCTTCTTATTCTAGATCTAGTGCTCTCTTTCCTTGCTCTCTGTTTGTTGTTCATGCCAAAAATTGAATGTGTAAATCTGCCTCCTCCCCCATACAAATTTCCTATATTTTTCCAAGATAATTAACTACTCACTCTACCCAATGTTGATCATACTTCAATACCATGGTTCCAATAACTAAGGGATGTGACTCTCACACCCACCCTCTTATATGAGTTTTAATGATTGAGCTCTCATACACTCAAATAGAAATTAGAAGTTATCCACAATGATAGAAAAATTCAGGAAAATGGGATGTAGTAATACCCCTAATTAATTTCTCCCTTCGGACCCCTCTTAGACACTCTCTTCTCTTGTGGAAAACTCTGCCCCCATCTCTATTGTAGTATGTGGAATGTGTTTTTTATTTTAATAAAAGTAATGTGATACTATCTACTGGGAATATGGACATAGCCACATTCATATCTACATTATACATTAATTAAAATGGGGATTATACTGGGGATGTTACATAACCCCTCCCATATAATTATGCATTGTATGGGATGCATAACACCATGCTGAAATACATATACAATTTTATATTACGATATTTAGAAAATAAAACAAAATTCTGCAATTTTTACTCTCCAACATTAGTCCCAACCATAATCTCTCGTTCTTCTCAACCCGTTGACCTAAGGAATATGCCCCCTTCACTGCCTTCAGTCCATCAAGTTGCACCATTCTTTTATCAGGGATATCAACACAAGTGACCAAGAATTTCTGAGATTTGGTTCCAGAAACTACCTGCCCAAAAATGGAGTCTTGCATTTTCAACTTCTATTTTCTTCAAAATTGACAAAAATTTGTGGGTATTCCTCCCGCATAGTTTCTTCATGCTCCCATGTTGCATCTTCAGGACCGTAGAAATTCCATTGCACCTTTACCACCCCTATGGCTTTGTTCCAGGGCACTTTGACTTTCTAGTCCAGGATGCGCATTGGTTCCACCTGAAGATCCCCTTCATTTTCCACCTGGATCACAGTCCAATCCATTATGTGGTTAGGTTCAAGCACACATTTCTTTAATAACGATACATGAAATACATTATGCACTCTCATAGATTCAAACAATGCTATCATGTATGCAACTGGACCTATCTTCTCTAATATTTCAAAGGGTCGACAATATCTTGCTGCCAACTTTGGGCAGCAACCCAGTCTTATTGAACTTCTTTTCACTTTCACTTTAAGAAATACATGTTCACCCACTTTAAAATCCCTGAAAACTATATTCTTGTATGCATAACATTTATGTCTGTCCTGGGCCACCTTTAAATTCTTCTTAATTTTTGTCATTTTCTCTTCCATTTCCCTTAATAAATCTAGCCCAATGATAGTTATGTCTGTTGGGTTATCCCAACTCACTGGTGTCTTACACTTCTTTCCATACAAAGCTTCAAAATGACTCATTTTTAATGAGGCTTGATACCCATAATTATAAGCAAACTCCACTAAGTGCATACATTCTTCCCATTTTAATGGTTGGTTCATCACATACATCATGAGCATGTCTTCAATTATCCTATTGTTCCTCTCTATTTTCCCATCTAACTCTGGGTGATATGTTGTACTAAGATTTAGATTTGTCCTAAAGCCTTTGAAAAAATCTTGTCAGGATTTGGATGTAAAATTGGAATCTATGTCTAAAACTATTGCCTTAGGCACTCCATGTATCCTTGCAACTTCCTTCATGTAAATCTCTGCAATATTTTTTTTCTTGTGTGTTTTCTTCACAAGAATAAAATTCATTGTCTTAGTCAATTTGTCCATCACCACCATGATGGAATCATGTTGCTTCATTGTTCTAGACAACTTTGTAATAAAATCTATTGTGGCCACTTCCCACTTCCATTCTGTAATGGGAAATGGTTGTAGTATCCCCGCTGGATGTATGTGCTCTATCTTCACCTTCTAGCACTCTAGACATCGGGCTATGTAGTTAGCCACATCTTTCTTCATTCCTGGCCAAAATCATTGGCTCCTTACAGATGTAATGGATTTATGATATCATGAGTGCCCAACATATGGAAAATTGTGCATTTCTCTTAGCACGATATTTTTCAGCTCTTGGAATTTGGCACATACATGTTGTCTTTGTATAAGAGAATTCCATCCTCCTTCAATTCATAATTTTTAAATTTTTGTTTATAAATTACCTCGTTATAAGTTTTATTTTATTTGCAAATGATGTTGATTTGAATTTGTTGCTTCAAGAATTTTATCTTTTAAATATGTCATGTACATGTTGATGGTTTCTATATGTGTCTCATGATCTCTTTTGTTGAGTGCATCAGCCACCTAATTTTATTTGTCTTTGATATGTTTAATTTCAAAATCATACTCACTAAGAAATTCCAGCCACTAGTTTTCTATGCATTTAATGTTGGTTGTCCAAATAAATGTTTCATTCCAAAGTGATTTGTCCTCAACTCAAATCTCTTCTGCATGAGGTAATGTCTCCACATTTTTAATGCATGCACAATGGTTGCTTACTCTAGATCATGTGTGGCATAATTTCTCTCATGCTCTTTTAATTTTTGGGACTCATAGCATGCCACACGATCCTTTTGACTGAGGATTCCAATGAGCTCTTATGTGCACACATTCATGCACACTACAAAGTCTTCCTCCGTATCTACAATCTTTAATATGGGCGCACATGTAAAAATATATTTCAACTATTGGAAACTTTCTTCACATTTTGGAGTCCATTCAAATTTCACCCCCTTCTTTTGCAAAGAAGTGATTGAGCTCGCAATCTTTGAAAACCCTTTTATTGATCTTCGATAATAACTCGCAAGACCCATAAATGATGTGACCTCTATCACATTTTTTAGCGTTGGTCATCCTCTAATGGTCTTTGTCTTCTCAGGATCAACTATTATCTCATATGTTGAAATAATATGCACCAAGTAGTGAATCTTATTTTGATAAATGATGCTCTTACTTAATTTGGCATACAATTTATGCTCCCTTAAAACCTTTAGCACCATTCTTAAATGCTTCTCATGCTCCTCCTCAGACTTAGAGTAGATGAGAATATCGTCTAAGAAAACAATTACAAACTTGTCCAAGTACTCCTTGAACACTCTATTCATGAGACACATGAAAATTGTTGGGCCATTTGATAGTCCAAATGGCACTACCATGAATTCATAATGCCCATACCTTGTTTTAAATGTTGTCTTGTTGATATCTTCTTCCCTTATTCTCACTTGATGATAAATTGATCTCAAGATAATATTGGAAAATATTTTTGCACCTTATAGTTGATCAAATAGATCATCAATCCTTGGAAAAGGATATGTGTTCTTTATAGTGACCTTATTCAAATGTATGAAATCAATACACAACCTTAAGGTTCCATCCTTCTTCTTCACAAAAAGAACTGTGTCTCCCCAAGGTGATACAGTTGGGCATATACCCCTTCTTCAAAAGTTCTTCAAGTTGCATATGCAATTATTTCAATTCTAGTGTGCCCATTTGTAACGTACCCGGCCACCCAAGTTGGGTCATGCCATGCAAAACTCTTCTCAGTTACAGCCCTGATACCATAATGTAACGTTCCCTAGCCCAAGCGAGGAACATTACAATGTGGAATACACATAAAAAACGAAATGTTTGCTAAATAAAGTAATTCATTTATTGTTAGTCGATTTCCTGTAGCTTACAACTACAAATTTAAAACAGATTTAGTTATTGTCTATAACCATAAAATAGATGAATCTAAAGCATGTTAATAATCAACATGAACTGCAACTAAATTGCTCATTACAACAGCATATAAGTCGTTCTCATTCATGCAGAGTGTTGATACTGAGAGGGGGTTGAATCAGTATCAAGTACAATTTAAAACCCTTTTCAACTTATACTTAAACCATTCAACCATATCCAATGAGCAATGAACAATAGTATAAGAGTTACACCAATACACCACAATACACCATGCACAATATATGAGAAATAATCAATAGTTATTGTTCAAGGGAAGTAATGACTTCCAAAGGTAGCTACAACTTCCAAATGTAAAAGGAGGGATAAACCTCCAAGAGGAAGATACAATCCTCCAATATCA